>OZ010575.1:96565957-96633457 GCA_963932145.1 Acanthosepion lycidas
AATTATCACAACGTTTTGGCCGTTGTACGCTCCGGCCTTCTTCAGGTGTTTGGAATGTCAAACTAAACTCTCTATTTTTCTTGCTGGGGTAGACTGTTATAGTTCCACATGCCATGTCTAATGGATGTCAGTTATCATTTATGTCCTGTTAATTCACCTCTCCAAGTTCTTAAGGACACATGGCACAGTCGATAAAGGCATTGGTTGGATCCAGTGACAGAACCCAAAGAGATGCGAGTTCAATACCTGGTTAAGGCTGTGGAGAACTTGGAGATATATATATCCTCTCTCTGTACTATTTTTTGAATGATACATGGTTTTGTTATATGGCTTGTTTTTGTTTGGTACAAGGCCCTAGTTACTGAATATATCCAGTGTTAGGTTAATTTTGTTAATTTAACGACATACTACATTTTTGTTTGACTTAATAAGTCTTATCACAATGAATTAATAGAAAGGTAGACATGGGTCCAGTTTTGGTTTACACACATTTTTTTTGGTTTAAATCAAAAAGGTCAACATAAGTAAGAGCAGCGTTTCTCAACCATTTACCCTTGTGTAACCCTTAAAATAAATTACATGTGCACAAGGAACCCCTGCACAAAAACAAAATTATGTACCATATCTTTCTCATTTTATTTTCATCATAGTTCACATGGTAAAAGTATCATCATACTTATTATAAAACCCAGGTTGTGTGTGTGTGTGTGTGTGTCTGTACGTTTATATATTGGATTGGATTTCCTACATTTTTCAACCGATTTCAACAAAACTTCACAGGACTACGTAAAATTACCTTGCGGTGGTTCTGACAGCACCAAAAATTGGAAAAAACAATTGTTTTTGCACGAAATCAATTTGAAAACATGATTAAGAGGCATTGCAAGAATGAAAGGGGAACAACTCATATCGAGTTAAACTTATTATAAAAGCCAGGTTGTTTGTGTGTGTGCGTTCATTTATATATGGGATCGGATTTCCTACATTTTTCAACTGATTTCAGCAAAACTTCACTTTTTTTGTGGCAGGTAGTGTTTTTTATTGTCTTGCACACTTTTTTCTTTATTTTTACATCCAGAATGCTTTAAAAATTTCATTTACAAGACAATTGTTTATAATAAATTCTATTCAATCAGTAGACTCATAACGATTAAAAACAATGTTTTTGTTTGAGTTTGACCAATTCGTAAAAAAAAAAAAAAAAAAAGAAAAAAAAAAAAACTAATTAAGACATGAGTGTCTATCAACCTTAAACAATAATCTTTGTCAATTTTATTTTTCAGTCTTTATGATGGTCGATACTTGATCTATCTCTTACTGTTCCATCCCCGGGCAACGCCAGGCTCTACTGCTAGTAGTATATATTTTTGAAGAACTGAGTTAAGGAAAAATTAATACTTCTTTGTCAAATTTTTCGGTAATGCTAAATAAAATTCATACTGTTCATTTATAATAGTTCATCAGGGAGTTTTCATACACAAAAAAAAAAAAAAAAAAAAAAAATAATCTAAACTAAAATGTAAAAAATAAATATAAGTAACCAATATCATATACCTGAATGAAAACATAATTGCTGCATCAGTTTTTTATCCTTTACTGGCAACGTGAACTATGATGAAAATAAAATGAGAAAGATATTGTAGAGGACCATGTCGGTGATGTTGAGTAGAAGCAGAAGAATACATGTGGGTTAAAATTTTCCTGCTAGCCGGTCCAACTACATGAGAAAGTTGGACGTTAATTAAGTCCAAAGAAGGCAAAGAAAAACAAACACAAGACCGATAAATATATGTAAACAAATATATGTATTAATAACAAGAAAGGTTACAAGTTACATGGACAGAGTGCGTGTGGTAAGTGTGTGTGTGTGTGTGTGTGCGTACGTGTATTGTGCTTAGCGTGTTCCCAGCATTTGGGAAACGCTGTATCTATGAGCGTTCACATCTGCGAGGTGGTAAGGCTGAAAGCCTGAGGAAAAAGAGGAAGAGGCGAAGGGTCAGCTAGTATTTATAGCCAGGGAAGAGAGACCCCTGGTGAAAGGGTTAACGAACTAAAGGAGGAGCTAACTCCAACAATATGGTATATAATTTTGTTTTTGTGCAGGGGTTCCTTGAGTCATGTGATTTATTTTAAGGGTTATGCAAAAGTAAAAAGGTTGAGAAACGCTGTTCTAATGTTTCTTTCACACATTAACGAACTGTTCCAGCGTAGATTTATTTGAAAACAAACTTTGCTCCAGTTTTCAGCGGTCAGTTTCCTGTTGCTTAGCAAATGCCAGAGACTTGGATTTATGAGCCGGTTTCAATGATTCAAGACTAAACTTAAATCTCAGATGACATGAAACTCTTGTAGAACTGACATCTATACCATTTTAAAACAGACCATCATATATCATCTTACAAGAACTTGTTGGGGAATTGTGTAGCAATTCACTTCATCAAACGGTCATCTGTAGCACTGGTTTTCCTTGGGTGGCCACTTCTCCGTCATATCCATAAATATACTTTAATTTTCATGAGAGCAGTGCACATAGCTGTTTTCTAACAAACTACATTTATAATAATTTATATTTAACATTCAGAATAGCCTTCATCCCACAGAAACAAAATTTGGGTGCTTCTTTGGAGGTGAAAGCAAGGATTTTTTTTGCTCATATTCTAAGTTTCATTCATTACATAACTGCTATCACAATGGCTGCTAATTTAGCAATGACAAAAGTTTTTGACCATAAATTACGTGCCGATAATGGCTGATGTAAGGGTCTTATAGGTCCCCACCAAATCTATTATATGTAAGCCCTCCCCTGTTACTCTACTAGAACTCAATTTTCATAAGATAGTATTCATATCAAATACAAATTTTATTGTAACCTAATTACAATGGATCATATGTAAAATAGGTGAACAATTCAACTAGAAAAATTGAAAATAAATACAATGTATCTAAATACACATTAGAGACATCAATATAGATCATTTTATCTTAAATTAACAATGTTTTGCAGCAATTCTTAAAATCAGCTTGTGAATTTTTTTCTTGTTAAAAAGTTGAATAATTTTATTAATGGATTGGGCTAAAAAATAAAACACCCCCCCACAAAAAAAAACAGTAGGATCCTAAAATCCACAAAAATTTTTCATCTTTGTAACCTAGAAAAGGTTATTGAATGAGGAATAACCAAAACGGAGGTTGGAAATGAAATGGTAATCTTTATAACATCAACAAAATACAATACTTGCCAGCAGCATGAAGTAGGTAAACCACTGCTAGTGGTGTACTAATTAGACAGCATATTATCCCCCACTTACAATAGTATTTATGAGGATTGGGACATACCCATTAGTGTTCATAGGTACAGTATATAACAGTATATAAATGTAGGTAGAAAAAAAAAAAGCAAATGTTGATGAGATAGCAAAGGGCACAAAGCACTGACTGGGGCTCCCATTCAATCTTCCCACCTATCCCCATCCAGTCGGTGGTAGTATGTACTGGCCCTAGCTATAGCATCATGCAATCCCGTATAATTTACTAAGTGTAGCTTAGATGTGGCACAAGGTAAAGTATGGGGCACTGAGTGAGGATCAAAGTCATTATTTGACCATAATTGTTCTAGTGAGACAAGCTTGCTGTTACACCAAGAATCTATCCAAACAAGTTTTTTTTATTAAATATTAATAATTAAATGAATTGAACAAACTAATCTGACAAGATCAGTTTGTTCAATTCATTTTTTCAATTTCTGAATGAAGTATTGTACATCAAGATTAAAGTTATGAAAAAAATTGTCCAATGTTCATGTATTTTTTTTTCTGTTATATTCAAGTATTTTCGACTATCACAGTCATTATCAAGAACTGGGGGGGTGAATAACAGTAAGCAAGATTGATTTGACTAAATTCCAATGTTTTTAGATTGTTAGGATTAGAATTGTTGAAAGTGACATCACAGACAAGCAAATACTATTAACAGAAGTTAAATTTTAATAACACCAAAATATAATAATATTATACAGGATTCATGGTAAAAAAAGATTCAAATTTCTCAAAGCCATTATAATACAAAAAAGAAACAACCAATATTAAATATCTTTCTCTATAGGAGATTGTATATTGAAGTCTACATAAAAGGTAAGAACAATGTTTAATACATGCATTTCCGTTTGACTGTAGTGTGTATGAATCAATCAGCAGCAGCTGATGATTGCATGAAACTCAGTTGTATTACCAAGGAGAGAGAGAGAGAGAAAGAAAGCATACATACATACATACATACACAATTATTAAATGATGGACATTTTGTGTCTAATTTTACTGATCAACTTTTCCAACTTATGAATAATCCTTGTCAGACCAGGAGGAAATTGTCCAAGAAATTTTCAAAAGAAATATGGTCCAATCCATCGACATTCTTAAATCATTAGAGACAAAAGCTGATTTTCATAGTGTTATGACATAGGCAAGGTGTGATTTTTTTTTTTTTTTTGTAATATATACATTTAAGAATGCAGGCTCTTAAATTGTTGTTGTTGTACAAGTATTGCTTCAGTAAAATTAATTGATACAAAATACCTGCTATATTTCATAGTATTTACCTCAAAGAACATTTGCTGGCTAAAAACACAATATATGTGGTAAAAGATGACAATTGTTAAAAATTTTTAGTTTTTTGTCGATGCGTTTTGTCTTTGAACTTTTTCAAGGCAAAAATGAAATTGAAATGTTTTTGTTGTTATAGTTACATTACAAAATCTAAATTTAAAAAAAGAGACAGACATTTCTGCCTAAGTCTCTTTCTGGTTAATGTAAATTTCCTTTATACTGAGAGTTTTTTTTTTTTTTTTTTCATGTCAATAATATAGTTAAATTCCCAGATCAGTCCTGTGGAGAAGACAAAATAGTATAAGATGACAATTGAAAAAAAAGTTTTTCCAATTGTCATCTTATACCAATTTGTCTTCTTCATAAAATTGATTAGGGAATATATATATATATATATAATAGAAATCTTATAAGTATAAGAAACTATACTTGCTCGGAAAACCTTCGGTGTCTTGGTTTGCAAATAAACAAGCCAATACCAAAGGGAAAAGAAAAAGGTATAAAAAAAAAAAAAAAAAAAAAAAAAAAAAAAAAAAAAAAAGAAAGAAAGAAAGAACCAAGAACATGTATGTTAACCGAAAATAATCGTCCAGCATACAAGTTCAAGGCCCAAAGAAAAAACACCCCAATGTGAGTACCAAAAAAACAACTAAATAAAGTGCTCAATACTGTAAGTAGAGCAGACCTAGTTAGACCTAGAGAGCCTTCCCTGCTGATCCACTTACGTGAAACCGTGGTAGGTTTGTCTGGCTCTCTAGGTTTAACTATATATATATATATATATATTATATTATATTATATTATATATATATATATATACATGTATGTATGTAGACAGATAAAGATATTTTCTTGTTCAATGATGAATTGCCATGAAATGTTTGAATAAGTAATGCATTAGGAATTAGAATGATGTTGAAAGTTAAACATTACCATGGATTTTCAAAATTGAAAGATATATCTAATAAAATATGACAAGATGGTAAATCAATGTGCAAGAATAATTAAAAGTCACTTCAATCAAAAGCTTGTTAGGAATTCCTTAAAATATAAATTCGCCACTTATCTGGATATTAATGTTAAATGAATTAACATACACTGACAGAAAGTTCAGAAATTTTTCTCTGAATTTTTAAGATGAGAAATTATCATTATTATACATGGATTTGTTCAGATTAGTGTCCCAATCTTAATACTTCCGACACTGTACCATCCTCTCTTCTTTAAGGGTCTATCATAGATATTATACTTCTGGGAATTTTGAACTTACTTTCATTCAGTCCACAAGGTTAGATTAGATGTCTTATAAACATGGTTTTCAGAGTTGAACAACCTAAATCTACCACCTGGCAATATGTTCCTGAGCAAGTTTTTCCAGTGTTTGTTCCCATGTGCACTTTTATATCTGAATTCTATGAAGATGCTGACCTAGACAATTCCCAGGGTCAATGTCAGATGTTTAGCTGATTGTTGTCATAGCTGGTAACATGCAAGAAAATTTTTAACACTTTATTCAATCAATATATGAAGATGTGCTGCCCATTCTAGAGGATATCTTATGCATATGCTTTTCAAAATTGAAGAATTTAAAATTCCTGCCACACAATCTGTTCATGAATAAAGTTTTTTTTTTCTAATGACTGTTTGCATGTGTATTTTTAAAATTTGAATCCACTGAAGCTGATCTACACATTTTACAAGAGAGCTTAGTTACTGTGTGTATTCTTGTTTTTAAGTTTAATTCTCTGAAAACACAAATTCACACATTTGATATGAAATTAGTCTATCTTATATGTATTTTCATGTGTTTTTTTAAAATGGAATTCTTTGAAAATGCTGAGGAGCAAAGAGTGCAACAATAAGGTTTCTCACCTGTGTGTATTCGCATATGTACTTTTAAATGTGCCTTCTGTGAGAATGCTGATCCACACACTTGACAAGAAAATGGTTTCTCTCCTGTATGTGTTTTCATATGATCTTTTAAACTGGAATTCTTTGAAAATGCTGATCCGCACACTTGACAAGAAAATGGTTTCTCCCCTGTATGTATTCGCATGTGCTTTTTCAATGCAGAACTATCTAAAAAGGTAAACCCACAAACTCTACATGAATAAGGTTTCTCTCCAGTGTGTATTCGCATATGTACTCTAAAATTAGAATTTCGTGAAAATGCTGATCCGCACACTTGACAAGTGAATGGTTTCTCTCCTGTATGTATTCTGATGTGGTTTTTTAAACTGGAATTGTGGGGAAATGCTGATCCACAGACTTGACATGAAAATGGTCTCTCTCCTGTATGTATTCTCATGTGGTTTTTTAAACTGGAATTTTGTGAAAATGCAGATCCACACACATCGCAGGAATATGGTTTCTCTCCTGTATGTACTCTCATGTGAACTTTTAATGTGGAATTCAGTGAAAATGCTGATCCACACACTTGACAAGTAAATGGTCTCTCTCCCGTATGTGTTCTCATGTGATATTTTAACATTGCATTCTTTGAAAATGCTAATCCACACACCTGACAAGAAAATGTTTTCTCTTCTGTTTGTACCTCCATATGGATTTTCAAAAGTGAAATCCTTGAATATTCCGATACATATACCTTAAAGCATTATTGTTTCTCTATCTGTATCTACATGTTTTTCAAGTTTGAATTATATAAAAATACATATCCATATTTCAGTAACGTTTATCTAGTGTGTATCTGCTTATGTACTTTTAATTTAAATCCTGTGCAAATGCTGATCCACACACTTTACAAGAATAGGGTTTCTCTCCACTGTGTGCTTTTATGTCACTTTTCAAATTTAAACTCAGTGGAAAAACTCATCAGAACATTTGATAAGAGATGAATAACTCTCCAATGCATGTTTAAATGTTTGGAAATGAGAATTGAAAATGCTGGTACACAACCTTGGCAAGAAATAGGATTGTCCCCTTTCTGTGATATTGACTATTTAAACATGAATAGTATCAAAATGCACATTTAAGAGTAGATTTTCTCTATATTGCAATGTGTGTTTTAAGGTAGCTGCTTAAATATGAAAATCATTCTTCTCCATGATAATTGGTGTCTGTGAACAAAGAAAAAATCTTTTATTAAAGAAAGCAGAAAACTCATGTATTACTTGCAAAAATACAATTATAATAGTTCAAAGAACTGTAATATAACACATGTAATATATATCATAAAAAAAAAAATCTTATACTTTTCAAACAGCAGTGAAATGTTTAAGAAAAATAATTAATTTTGCTTGTTTTATTCATGAGAAACAAAATGATATTGTATTATTGATAAAACTATTTACACTTTGACATTCAGTCAAGAAAACATGTTTTCACTACTACAAAAATGATTAGTTTATCTGTTACTTACTGCTTTTTTCTTTGTTACTTTCTTTTCAACAATTAATGAACTGAACATAAAACATTAAAATTACATAGACGGACTGAAAAATCCTAACAATGTGACCGAATTTTACTGTGAACAAAAAGTTACTGCATTAAATCTAACATTTTCTGTTCTGATTACAAAAAAATACCATGCAACATCCAAGACATTAAAATCGTTTAACATCAAGTTATATCACCACTGGCTCTGACACAAAGTGAAAAGTCTTTCTGAATAACTAAAAATGTGCCTCTTTAATAATAACACAAGAAAAATATATAAATCAGTTTCCTAAAAATTAAAAAAGAGAAAAAATTTAAAAAATAGATCTGTTTTGCCAGAATATATTTAAGAATTGAAAGGAGGAAAAAGCCTAAATGTTAGTATTCATTTAAATATTTATTACCTCCCTTTGTTTACACACATGCCTCCATAATAAAGCCAAAGCCAAACAGGAAAATATATTAATCTGTTTTGTAAAAGTTTATTTAAAAAGATAAGGAAAATCCCTAATTAGAAAAAAGGACAACATCAGTAGAACACAATTATCAATGACATTAGCAGAGTTTCAAATTTTACATTTGTAAATAAAAACAAGGTAAATATAAAAACTTAAATTTGACATTGCATTTATTTTAAGAACAATAATTCTCTTCCAAAATGAGAAAAAAAAAAAAAAAAATGTTTTTGATTTTGGCAAGTGACACGGGTTGAAAAAGTTTTAGTGAATTTTAATTTTAAAAAAATTGGTCAATTCTTAATTTTTATGAGCAGAGCATTTACAGTAGTGTCCAGAATTTTATTTAAAAATCATACAATTCCCTGTTTTGGGGTAATTTTTTAAAAACTGGGAGCGTATGATTTAATTATAGAAAGAAAGCACGCATTTCGTTGGTACTTCACATCATGTGTGTGTGTGTGTGTGTGTGTACGAGTGAGTGTGTGTTAAGGCAAATAGAACATTTGAATGTGAAGGTCTCTGTAGACAAGCAGTCAAAGCATGCCAGATCAGACAGTCATTTCTCCTGCAAAGGACACAGAGGTTTGAATTGTGCCTTCTGGCACATTCTCTATTAAGTTTTCACAAGTAGTACACAGACCAGTAGACAAATAAAACACCATTTAAAAAAAAAAAAAAAAAAAAAAAAAGAAATATCCACCATAATGTTGGATTAAAAAATATTAATTCTTTACAAACCAAAATATATATATATTATGAAATGGACAAAGTCCAACAATTATTTTAAGACATTTTTATGTTTATACATTCTTTTTATAGATACAAATTTTTAAGTAAATACTGTTAATGCTGTTTATTATAAACAGAGCATTTACTTAAATATTTGTATCTATAAAAAGAATGTATATACTTGTATACAATAACTGTTATACTATGTACAGCTGTTACTAAAAGTATTCAATCATACAGCTCAGGGCCTACTGATAACAATATTACCAACTATAAGCACATGTCAAAAACATTATATTAAATCACTAACTTTTATTGAATCCATTCAAAAGAATCTAATGTATGCATATCTAAAACAAATATTTAAGTAAATACTCTGTTTATAATAACCTTGCTAACCGAATGCTCCTCTGTGGCCCAATCAGTTAAAGGCATATCAGGCTATATGACAGTTCCGTATAGGATAAATGTTCTGTTCCTGTCAGAGGACGAATATCTTTTATGAAAATTTCTCGAACATTCAGGATGGTAAATGTTGTTTAATACTGTTTATTATAAACAGAGCATTTACTTAAATATTTGTATTTATAAAAAGAATGTATAAACATAAAAAATGTTTTAAAACAATTGTCAGACTTTGTCCATTTCATAATGAGTGACGTCATTTGTTTACATTTGATACGCCATGAGCAGATATGCATGTACGTGAGAGAATCATGGAAGATTGTAGTTGAAAGACAGTAAAATCGACCTTGCTAACTGAACGCTCCTCTGTGGCCCAAATGGTTAATATGACGGTTCCATATAGGATTACATATATGGAATTTGTCTATGAAAATAACATCCTGTCAGAGGATGAATATTTTCCATGAAAATTTCTCAGACATTCAGGCCGGTAAATGTTTAATACTGTTTATTATAAACAGAGCATTTACTTAAATATTTGTATCTATAAAAAGAATGTATAAACATAAAAATGTCTTAAAATATATATATATATATATATATATATATATATATATATATATATGGGAAAACAATATATAAATTTTTTTTAGAGGAAAGATGCATGACAAAGAGGAAAAAGTTTTTGTGCAATGAGTTTCATCCGTTAGGAGTTCATCAGACTGGGTTTGCTTACACTGATGTGATTACACATGTTCACAAATGCAAGATGCTAGGAATTTTAAATTTAGAAAAAAAAATTTTTTTCTTTTAATATGTTTAAAGAATCTAAATGAAATTGGTTAGATTATATACCCAAAACACGTTAAGAAAAAGATTTTTTTATAAATTTAAAATCCCCACCATCTCTCATTCATGTGCATGCATAGTTGCATTAATATAAACAAATCTGAAAGACACCACAAGAACTTTCCTTGTCATTATATATATGTATTATAAAGAGATAATCATACATTGAATCAATTAGCAAAATTAATGCAATTAATGGTGAAATCTCTTCACTAATAGACATAATATAAGCATTAAACTACTAACAATCCACTGAATGATGCAATCTTTATGTATTAAATTCTTTAAAAAAAATCTCTCGGTCTACAACACATTTATTTCGTCTTCGAGTTTTGATTTTAAAGGAAAAAATTACAGCATGATGATGGGGACATGAAGTCCTTGAAAGTACTTGCTGATTTAAAAAGTACACCAGATCCATCTGACAATTTTATACATAAAGATTGCATCATTCAGTGGATCGTTAGTAGCTTAATGCTTATATTATGTCTATTAGCAAAGAGATTTCGCCATTAATTACATTAATATTGCTAATTGATTCAATGTACGATTATCTCTTTACAATATAAAATATATGCTGCCTTATATATATATATATATGAGAGAAAGAGAAAGGGAGGGTTTATTTTGTGAAAATGGAAAAAATGAAATGGCCTACTTGAAACAGAGATCACAATTTTGAAATGGAAATTTTTTTTTTTCATAAGAATCAGATTTGTCAAATGCCATTTTGATTTGTTACTGCCACTCTCAAGTGACCGACATCAAAGAATAATGTTGGTAAAGTTTTAAAGCATCACCCCTACCTACTGTCTCCCTACAGTTTACAGTATTTAGGAACTAAGTTTTAAGAAGTTAGCATGATTTAATAATAAAAGTGGTATGAGGGAGGGGAGTAAAAAAAAAAATTTATCTTTATCTTTTTCCTATCACACATGGTGATGGAAGTGGGTGGTGGGCAGTTTGTCATTTCAGAAAGCCAAATTTTATGAATTTGACTTTTTTCAAAAATGTTATTTAATAATTTCAATAAAGTGACCAACCAATAATGTGGCTTTTGTCTCGAGATAACTTTGTGGTACTATTTTTCTGTAGGTTTCGAAACTTTCATTTAATTCTTATTCAGGATTGTAGAATTTTTGCAAAGGGTCGTCCTACAAACTAATCAAGTTAGATTAAGGGCTGAAGTATGAAGTACAAAACCCTATCAAGCTGGAGCAACTTATCCAACTGATGCATATACCAGCTCAGAAAAGTTTTTATTTTCTGAGAGAAGGTATTTACAATATTTACATTCTTCAGACTGTTGTTCTCATCTTTGTTGCCATATTCACGATGTTTTGCCTGTTGTACGCTCTGGGCTTCTTCAGGTGATTTGAATTTCAAACTGAACATTTCATTTTGTTCACCGGGAATACACTGTTCTAATTCCACATGCCATGCCTCTTTCGGATGCCTCAGTATCAGTTATTTACCTTTAACTCTCCAATTTTTTGTTCACCTCTACTGAGGTGAACATAAACTTGGAGAGTGTAGACTTTTAAGCTAGCTCCTGCCTTGAATTTTGCAAGTTGTTCTCTGTCCTGGTAAGGCAGCATTTTTGGCTCCAAATGAGGTCATTGCAAAACAGTTATTGTAGCTTCTGATGTGCTGGATGAAGTGTTTTGATTCTGCTGAGTTCCCATCCAGAAGTGATAGCAATGCCTCTGGAGGAACAGGTAGATCTTCTGTATTTTTCTTTGTTACAGCACATGCCATCTGGTTGGTTGGTTGGGTTTTATGGCATATCAACCAATGTAGGTCATTTAATGCCAAATTAAGTTAGATATACACATACATATACCTATTAAATATATAGTACTATTAAACGTATAGCTGGCAACATTATTTTCTCAAAAACATATTGCTGGCAACATTACATTTCCATAAACATTATCTGAGGCCTTGCTGTTGGACATGGGTAAGATCTGGAAAAACTAGGAGTTCACTATTTGGCCATAGCTGGGACCCTAACAGGTGCTACCACCCCGGGTCAGGGTGGACCTGGGAACACCAGCAATTAAGAGGTGGTTCCACGCTCCTCAAAACCTCTTGATCAGAGGCCTTGCTGTTGGATGCATTTTAACATCATACCCAGGATGACAGGCCATCTGGTTCATCCTTGAAAACGACAGCATTACAATACTTACACTGAATGATCACTGATACAATAGCTATCTTTGGATGATTTGAAAAAGTCACTATCAGTTGTACTGTAAAGACAGCTTGCACAGGCTAAAAAAGAAGCTGCAATCCTTTTAGCATAATTGTGATTATCACTAAACGTGCCTGACATCAGGTGATTCCAAAGATCTTGCTCTTCTATGGTTTGCCATATTTGTTTTTCTCCTTGAAGTTTCACTGTCATCAGCGGCTCTTGACTTTCTCTTCCTTGTAAAAATTCATTATTCATCGAAAATATTTTTTAAGACAATAGTGTCCTTAATAAAATTTATTTACGAAAGCAATTAAAAGATTTTCTAACTAAATAATGTATGTTCAATAATTCACTAAAGCAGAGTATATGCTGATGAAAAAGGACCCAAACTTGATTAAACAATTTTTTATTGTCTAAATGTTATTAAGAGAAAAGACCAAAGTATTTTGTGAATATTTTTAAAAGTTTTTAATCCTTTCTAGCACGTCCAAAATTAGAAATCTTTTTTTTTTTTTTTTTTTTTTTTTTTTTTTGAGTCAACAAAATTTACATAAAAATCAATCATTTTTGACAACTTAGTAAACAAAAGTGGAATTCTCAGTTTATAAATCTTGTAAAATTCAATTATACTTTTTTGAAAAGTTATTTTAGGAAAATTAGAAAATTTAAAGTTTACTTAATGTAATTGAAAACAAACATTACTTAATGTTCTAGCAGAAAAAAATTAGTTGGAAATAAGAGAAGCACGTCTATGGTGATTGGTTTTGGAGGTATGACTTTACATTTACGTCAATGTATCGACAACTAATGTCAGGGCAATTTATCGGACAGAAGAGCAGGAGTGGCAGTATTTTCGAATTTTAAGTGAACCAGCTTATTTAACTATAAAGTAATTCTTAAAAGTTAAATACTTTCAAGAACTTTTTTTAAAAAATCAAATGGTCTATCCAAAGCCTGCACTGTTTCCGTCCCTAAAATTGAACAAAAAAAAAAAAGAAAAAAAAAAAAAAAGAAAGAAAGAAAAAATTAATAATTGCAGTATATCTCTCACTGAAAAAGAAAAAATTGATTATATTTAATAAATGAAAAGAAAATGTTTAGTGAAATTTAAAAAAAAAAAATTAAAAATTAAATAAATAAAAATTTTGAAAATGCAATGATAATTGTTGGTCAGTCAGAGAATTTGACACATTCTAGCCAGAATGAAAGCAATGCAATTTATGAGGATGGATCCTTATTATCAGGAGAAACAACTCTTAAAACATGTGACATTATTTCTGAATTGTGCCTCCATAGTTTTGCCAGAGACATTTTTAATACATTGTTTGGCATATTAAGAAATTATTAAAAAAATAATAATGCTTAGGAGATTGTAATAAGCTTTCAAATTCAAGATCTGTAAAAATAGATCTTTTTAATAAAAGCATTTCCAAAAAGACACATATTCAAAATTAATTTTAAAATATTTAACAACTTAATCACATTTTGTATTTAAAATTGAAAAAATAAAAAATAAAAAACAGAAAAAAATTTCTTGTAAAAATTCATTTTTCATGAGTGAAATGTTTTGGCTTCAGACAATAATGTCCTTAAGATATATTTATAAAAGATTTTCTAATTAAATAATGTCTTAGTTTTATTGTGTTTTGCATACAATTCAGAGATAGGGGTAACAGATGTGCGTGTATATATATATATATATATATATACCATGACTTTCTAAAAACAAATAATATCTAAAATCTGAAAGTTTCATTAAAATCCGACAATTTCCAAATTAATATGGTTTTCTTTTCAACTGAAAAAAAAAAAAAAAAAAAAAAAAAAAGAAAAAAAAAAAAAGGTGCTAAAGTTTTTTAACCAAAATTACGAACATGCTAGAAAGAATTAAAAAATTAATAACAATTATTTTGACGATTAAACTTTGTTTTTATTAAGTTTGGGGGCCTTCGGTGAATTACTGAACACAAAAAAAAAAAAAAAAAGTAATGTCATAAAATTTTTACCATTCGGGGCAGATTTTCAGGAAATGAGCAGAATTGAAAAGGAAAAAAAATAAAAATAAAGAGTTTTCAAAAGAAACTTTAATTTCGCAATATTTCATGAAATTAAGTGATGGGGGGGAGTAACATATGTAAAAAAAAAATTTCTAAAAGAAAAAAATTTCATTTGTAAATGTCCTGAAAATTTTATTAAAATCCGACAATTATTTGATTTTTGCAAGAATTTCCAAATCAACGTGTTTTTCACGTGAAAAGAGACGCTAAACAGTGTAACCCGGATATAAGAGAGATTTTCTCTGGTCCCAAATTAGAGCCATGCTTACCTAAACAAAATAGACCAAACCCGGATATAAGAGACTTCTTCTCCGGTCCCGACAACTCTCTTATATCCGGGTTACACTGTAAATAAATATAATAAAATAATGGTAAAAATTTAAAAAAAAAATTATTACGTCTCGTGCTGACGTAAAAATAAATAAAATAAAGGTTTAAAATTTTTTAAATAATCTAAAATAAATAAAAAAAATGATAAAAAAAAAAAAAAATACTTTGCTCTTTCCTCTTAATAAAAAAAACAAAAAACAAAACATTATTTTTGACGATCCAAAACTTTGTTTTTATTAAGTTCGGAGCCTTTTTTTTCATCATGCGATGTTGTTTTTCCGCAAAAAAAAGTTGTTGGGTCATGAAAAATAAGAAGCAACCGATAATAAAAACGAAAAACTAAGCTGGTTTAAAGCTCGGAAAGAAATTATCGGCCCACGTATAATTTACAAAAGTTAATAAAAATGACATTGTGAATAAAAGCAAACAAAAATAGATAAAAAGTAAAAACAGTTCGTTGCAAAATTGAAATTCACAGGAGGATAAAAGGGAAAAACAAAGGATAAAAATTTGTAAAAAGAACGCATGTTTAAAAAAAAATTGTAATAATTTTACAAAACAGGATTCATTTACTTGCATATATTTAATAATAATTAATTTAAAAAAGAAAAAAAAAGGTTAAAATATTTTCGTGTTAGTAAAAAAAATATTTCATCTTCGATATGAATAAAAAAAACAAAGGGCTAAAAAAAAACAAGGATTTCTTCCCAGAAACTAAAAGCCTTTTTTGAAAACGTTAAAGAAAAACTTACTTTTTTTTCTGTCTTCTTTCGTCAGATTTTTTTTTCTTTTTGACAAAGGAAAATTATAAAAACAGACAAAAAAAAATGATACAATTTTTTAAGATAAATCGAGCGATTTGAATTACAAAAAGGAAAATAAACGTCAATTGCAGTTGGCGTAAAAATAGTTTTTTGAAGAACGAAAATCAAGGGAGATAATTCAGAGAACGAGAGCTCGCCCCTCAGTGCGATGTTTCAACTTTTTACGATGATAATTTAATATTAAAAAGAAATAATAATTTTAAAAAATTCTAAGTTATAAATGTCGAACTGATAAAATTAAATGTCTCATTGGCACTTGTAGGTTATCTGTAGTATATTTTTTTTTAACACATTAAGTATTTGTGAAAATTTGGAAAAAATGAATTTAAAAAGATAACCCGCAAATACCGTTTCATTTTTGGAGTTGGACTCGTCGCGAGGTAAAAATTAATTAACATGAGTGGTGCAAGTCATCAGGGAATTTGATTCTCACTCTATATTTTTGGGTTTTCAAGATAAACTGTTGGAATTTAATTTGAGAACAATATTTTACAAGTTCACATTCTAGCTACTTTTTCTATCCTCACTCCAACCTCTTTTTACTTTAAAAACCGGCTCCCAGAGCCTTGATTCATATCAGAGATAAGAATATACTTTCTGACTAACGAGAGAGTTGGAAAATATAAAAAGGAATTCCACCACCATTATTCTTTCCATGGTGCCATAAGGTCTGGGGGAAACCTCACAGCTTGTTCACTCCAACCTTTTTCATTACTTTCAACCGGCTACCAAAGCTTTGATTCTTATCAGAGATAAGTATGTTTTCTGACCAATGGAAGAGCCAGGAAATTTGTATAACAATTTTGTAGGGAAAAGTCCCCAATCCTTCTAAGCCTCCCAAATCTCCATAAATCTGAAAAATCTACACCTATTTGGCAGTAAGATTTCGGCCTACCGTGTGTAAGGTCGACGATAGAAAGCACCAGTCAACTTCAGAACCACTTTCAACCAAAGAAGAACTTCCTACTGGGTTGGAAGGACAGACTGTCAGCCCACTACTAAAAACAAGTTGAAAGCTGCATCCCTTCACCCCTCCTTCTGTCGTGCCCACTGGACTTCTGTTGTTGCCCGACGAACTCACTCAACTGCAAGATCTACCGACATTTTTCTACTCTGCAAGAACTCTGAAGAAAACTGAGTGTTTCTAACCATTAACAAAATTCTACTCGCTTAAAGAACCTTTAGGCGCTCAGAGGAATATTTTGAGCAAGCTGTAATGCTGCTTGTGTACTATGTTGAAGAGATTAAATGTGGCTGCGTGTTGAAGAGCATTTAACATTTATACATTATTGAATCAAGGAAAAACAATGAGAAAACGATTTTGTTTCAACGATAAAATATATATTAAAATCAACAAATACAAAACAATTTTGTAATGTGTGAATATTAACGAAAAGAAAGTAGTTTCCCTTTATCTGTTAGCTTGAATAAGATAAAATGTAATTAAAAATGTTTCTTGAATAGAATGTTCTATGTTGAAATAGAATGTTGCATTCAGAAAAGCATAGTTAATTTAGTTGTGTGTTATTTGTATAACTAACAGTGTTGGTTTGTAACTTGGCTTGTTCACAGAAAACGAATGGTGAAATGTAATTCAAGTTCTGTGTCTGTGTCGGTGTGTGTGCGTAGTGAGTAGAATCAATAGTCTATGTAGACGCGTGTGAGTTTCTGAATTCTACTGTCTATTTTTGGAACAAAACACTGCTTTTATAACTATTGCTAAGAACTGATGATTCTTTTTAAAGGCTACATATTAATTTTGATCCTTTTTTTTAACATGAATTTTTTTCTGGGATTGCTGTGCCAATTTCGTTTCATTTTTTTTCTTTCTTATTCCAAAGAATACGTCAAAATGCTGACCTTGAACGAGTAAATACTAGATGCATAAAAAATACTTGTACTATTGAAAAAAATGTTTCTTGTTTTTTTTTATATTGCTTTTCTTAAAATACAGTTTTCATTCAGTTATCGCAAACCTATGTTTTTGTTAGGAGACCCGTTGGAGTAATGGATAGCGGCTCGGACTGAGGAATCGGAGACCCGAGTTCGAATTCCAGTCGGATCCATTCACTTACGTAGTTCAGGCATAATGAATCCTTCTCTTTTCTTTTCTTTAAATAGCAGCACAGACCGGTTCTATAGAATTGGATGGCAACTGGTCCAACTAATGCGGGAAAAAAATTTGCCACGTCAGTCATGTATCGAAAGATACATGATTGCCTAAACGTGTATCACGCATAGTATTAGGTTGGTGCAAAAATAATGACGTAATAATGTCGTTTTTTGATGTATTTTTTAACCTCAAAAAACGACATTATTACGTCATTATTTTTGCACCAACCTAATACATAACTGACTGATATGTTGGCAGAAGGCAATTTATCTGGAGTTAAAAGACAGCCACTTCCTTGATCTTTCGAAATCTGTGGGGTTTATGAAAAATTTTCCCCAAAAGTAGGCTCCAGAAAAATATTTTGTTTTAGCTTTCTCTGATTGGTCAAATATTTGAATCAATAGACACTTTGATTTAAAAAGGCATGTGTTTTATTGTGAAATCTTTTTGGCGTGCTTGTAATATTGCCGGTAATTGAGTAGGAAATAAAGTTTAGGCATGTCTTAATATGGTATGCATGTTAGTGGATATCTAATTTATATTGGAAGTAAGGTCTGTCGGAGTTAGCTCCTCCTTTAGTTCCTTAACCCTTCACCAGGGGTCTCTCTCCCTTGGCTATAAATACTGGCTGACCCTTCGCCTCGACCTCTTTTTCCTCAGGCCTACAAAGGGAATTGACGGGAGGGGTTGTGGGAAATGCCTGGTGGGGCAATTTAAAATCTAAAATTCGAACGTTTGCTGCCGATTTTAGTCGTCGACTCAATCTAGATAGATTAGCGGCGCAAACTGCTTTAGAAGATAAAGTCAATCGGGCTGTGAAATCCCGTGTTAGTGGGGACATAGCTTTAGCTAAGGCAGAGTTGTCCTCCTTGCTTATCAAGAAGGATCAAGCTCTGGTAGTTAGGGCTAGGTTAAAAAGAATGTCTTCTGAGGCAACGAATATGGCCGCTGAACTGCGTGCAGAGGAAAATCGAAGCGCGTCTAGGCGACATATAGCATGCGTCACGTTGCCGGATAAGCGGACCGTGACTACAAACGCGGGCATATGTGAGGTTTTTCGGGACTACTTTCAGGATCTTTTCACCAGGGAGCCCGGTCTGAGCTCTGCTCAGTTCGACGCCTATTTAGCTGACTTTCCCTGCCTCTCGGCAGCTGAAGCGGCTAGGTGCGAGGGTCCCATTACAGAGTCGGAGATCTGGGAAGCGTTGAAGCAGGTTGGCCTGGATAAGTCTCCCTACGATGTTTACTTGAGGTTGTCGCACGTTTTTGTTCCTTTGCTGGAACTGATTTACAACCACTGGATGAAGCAGGGGTCTTTACCTCAACGCTTCACCAGGGGTGTGATCAAGTTGCTGCGTAAAGACAAGGACGGTGGGGATGGGTTAGGGAACTTTCGCCGTTTAACGATGTTAAACACTGACTTAAAGATTTTGGCGAAGATCTTAGCTAGCCGTTTGCAGCTTGTCCTGTCTAGTCTGATTGGCCCTGAACAGACTTGTGCTGCGAAGGGGAGGACTATTCAGGATAACCTTCATATGGTACGCTTGATCTTAGAACAAGTCGACAGTGAAGCCGCGCTTATCAATTTAGATCAGTCCAAGGCTTTCGATAGGGTTGATCATCGATTTCTGGAGGCTGTCCTTTCGGCGGCCGGTTTCAGAGCCGACTTTCGCTCCTGGATCCGACTTTTGTATGCGACCCCCGGTGCGCTGGTGGAAGTGAATGGGGTAAGATCGAAGCCTTTCGTATTGTCTCGCTCCATTCGTCAAGGTTGTCCGCTCTCGCCTCTGCTTTACGTTCTTGCGTTGGAACCATTCCTTCGCAAGTTAAAGGCGAATCCGGTCCTGCGCGGAATTTCCCTGCCTGGGGCTTCCACCTCAGCCAGGTATTCTGCCTATGCTGACGACGTTTCGGTTCTTGTGTCGAGCAGAGCCGAGATTGACGAAGTCAGCAAAGAGATCAGTGGGTATGAGATGGTGACAGGGGCCAAGATCAACCGCGATAAGTCTGTGGGCTTGCGGTTGGGTGCGTGGAAGGGAGTTTCTCTTCCCGGACCTTTCCTCTGGACGGATGGGCCGATCAAGATACTCGGCGTCTGGTTCGGTCCTGATCTCCAGTTGGAAATGAATTGGTCGGAGGTGCAAGGGAAGGCCGAGATCGCGGTTAATCTGTGGTCTCGGAGGAGACTTTCCCTGAAGGGGAGGGCGGAGGTATGTGTTTCACACATATATCCGATCCTCCTTTACCGACTCTCTGTGCTTCCACTCCCGTATGCCAGACTAATGTCATTAGTCCGGACCTTGTTCTCTTTCTTGTGGAGAGACAAGGCCCCTTTGGTATGTCGCGAGATCTGTTGCCTTCATCCCTCTGAGGGCGGTCTGGGTATGCCTAGCATTGAGATTCGTCAATATATGCTTCGCATTACCTTTCTAGACCGAATGTGTCGCGGATTGGATGAGGTGGGCACCTTTTGGAAAGAAGATGTCCGAAAACATTTCCCATCCCTGAGAAGTGTGCGCTCGTGCGAGGAGGAGGCCGGCCGAGTGCTCCTTCTACCGCGAATGTCGTAGTGCTTTGAAGCTCCTCTTACGGACGACGGATGGCCTCTCCGACACCCAGGCGTTGTCTCGTAAGGCATTGTATCAAGTGTTAGTTAGGGGGTCCGTTCAAGATGATCTGATCGACGAGCTCGGTCTTACGAAGCAGGAGGCTCGCTCGATATGGCCTTGGGCGCCTGGGTTGAAATGTCTCAATAATGATGAGGCATCACTCACCTGGCTGATGATTCGTGGGGCCCTCTGGGTCGGCAAGAGACTTTGTTCAGCAGGTTTGGAGAAATATCCAAACTGTCGTCGCTGTACTGGGGAAGTCGAGACCATTGGTCACGCCTTTTTTCAGTGCAAGACGGTAGTGCCGTTGTGCAAGTTTGTTGAAGGCCTCATGGTTCGCATTCTGCAAGGAAAGTTCTTTGTCCTGGAAGCCAGTTCTGTTTGTAGCAATGTGGTGCCGCAATTGACGAAGGCTGAACACTATGTGTTCGGTTGCTTACTAGGGATTATGAGAGTCGTGATTTGGACGACGCGCCAGAAGGGATTCCATGAGGGCGAGAAGTTCACCTCTTCCCAACTGATCTTGTTCTTTAAGCATCAGCTTAAAGTCAAGATTAGGACGGAAAGGCGGCGGCTCACCTCATCGGAATTTGGCAAAAGGTGGGTGAATCTTGCGCGAATGTATAGAGTGAAAGGGGCTGACCTGGAGTGGCACTTGGATGTCGGTTAGGTACAGGATTTTGTCCTAACAGGGTTGAACATAGGCAACCCACCCAGATATTAGCTTAGACTAGGTTTTCGATTTTGAATCTTTAGTTTTCCCTTTTTTCTAGTAAACTTAGCTAGGGTATGCATGCGCATTGGTCCCTTTTATTTCTGTCCCTATTTTTCTTTTGTTTAATTCCCCATCCTCTCCCTCGTTAGGTGGTCAGTGACGTCAGTTCTCTGGTGGATGCGGGGCGCCTTTCGTTTCGTGTGTGTGATTTTCGTATTTGTTGTCGTGTATGATTGTGTGTGTGTCTGTGTGAATGCTTCGAGGAATTAATGTTTTTTCTTATTTTTCTTAGTCCCGCATTGATTTCGTCTAGTTAACTGATGTTGCTGCCACATTTATGGTTTGTGGGTTTTTTTATTACTAACACAGTTTTGTTTAGTTTTATTGTAAATATTTTTTAAGTCATATTGTACATGATCATTTGGGGTTCATTTTAAAAAATTGTTATTTTATGACCCTCCCCCCACGAACAATATTTGTACATAAGGGGACTAGTTAGGACTTCATAGAGAATTTGAGGTATTATGGTGAACGTAGTAAGAAAGGTAGGAGTGAATGTGTTGTTTTGGTGATTGGGACATTGTTGGTGTGTTTGGGTCCATGTCTGAGACTAGCTAAGTTTTAGATGTAAGACAGAAGAAGACCGTCATTCCCCAACCCCCTTTTAGGCCTTGTGCCACATTTTATACATTTTTGTATGAATAAATATTCTTTTTCCTCAGGCTTTCAGCCTTATACCACCTCGCAGATGTGAGCTCTCACAGATACAGCATTTCCCAAATTCTGGGAACACGCTAAGAACAATACACGTACGTACGAACACTCACCACAACACACACACACACACATAATATTCACCACACGCACTCTGTCCATGTACTTGTAACTTGTACTTGTTATTAATACATATATTTGTTTACATATATTTATCGGTCTTGTGTTTGTTTTTCTTTGTCTTCTTTGGACTTAATTAAAGTCCAACTTTCTCATGTAGTTGAACCGGCTAGCAGGAAATTCTACCCATATGTGTTCCTCTACAATACATACTCACCACCGCAACTGCCCTCTACAGGTCTAAATGTGCCCCCGAACTGGCTCCTTTTCTCTCTCAACTGTGCAATAAATGCCTCTTGCTTTCCGGCTTGTTGGAAATCATCCTCTGTTGTCCCAGTCTGTAAGAACTCAGGTTAACTGTCTGACCCCTTGAACTATCGAACTATTATCAATCTACCCCTTCCGAATTGGTTAAGCATCTCATATCGAAGGGCCTTCTTTCAGATAAGCAATATGGCTTTTGTTTCTCCAGGTCAATTGCTGTTGTACTAACGATTAGGGCGGAAAGAGTCCTACCAAGCTTTGCATAAAATTTGTGAAGCTCAGGCTGCTGCTTTGGACATCTCGAAAACGTTTGACAGTATTTGGCATATCGGTCTTCTCCACAAGTTGAAAGGCTATGGCATTTCCAGACGAATTTCTCAACTGATTCAGTTTTTCTTATCTAAGCGCTAAATGAAGTTTCTCCTGAATAGCCCTTCTTCTGGATCTTTTTGTACTAATGCAGGTGTCCTCCAAAGTCCTACTTTGTTCCTAATTATCAATGATGTTCCTCAGGACATCAGATCAGTTTTCAACTTGATATCTGTTGTAATCTAGAGAAGGTTACTGAATAGAATAATCAAACGAAGGTTGGTAATGAGCGATAATACTTAGGACAAGAACAACACATAAAATTCGCTAGCGGCGTGTAGAAGTAGTAGTCAACTACTAGAAGTGAGTCAAGTGAATTCCTCAATGAATCTTCAATTCCAGGATATCTACCAACCGCCCCACGCGGTCAAATGTGTCACAAGGCCAAATTTAATGTGGGGTATCCGAGCCCGTAGGCTGGGCCAAAAAATATATAAAACGGGGTCTGGTAGCTGTTTCACGAGACGAGACTCTGCCCTTCGACATAACCTCGTCTGGGAATCCTCTCGGCAGCGAGTTTGACCAGCACATCCGGAGACGAATCTCTGACTGCAGACCAACATACAGTATTTACTACTGTATTTCTGTGAATGGGGACATACCCATTATCGTCCGTTGATATGCTACAACAGTATCTATGCTGATGACGCGATCATTTACTCCTGTTTCAATAATAAGTCTGATCAGGTGAAATTGGCAGATGATCTAAAAATGACCTACAGCTTGATGCTAACTGGGACATAGACTGGATTGTTGATTTTAACGCCTCCAAAACGAAACTTATCTATTAATCACCTAAAAGACCCCTTTCTGATTCCCCCCAGCATGGCTTATGCTAGCCTCGATGAGAGTAACTCGTTGGGCCTTAGCGGGCTAACATACTCGGCTGATATATATTGAATCCATTGCTAGGTCTGCTGCTAAGTCATTTCATTGTGCCGTACCGGACAATTTTTCTCTCCTGAATCTATCTTGCATATTTATAGTGATTTTCTAAGCCCGGCTTAGATGTGGCACAAGGCCGAAAGTATGGGGCACCCAGTGAGGATCGAACTCACTAGTCAGTCGTAATTGATCTAGCAAGACAAGCTTTCTAACCATTACACCACTTTGAGGTACCCTAACTTGCATATTTATAAGTCTAACATTTGTCCATGATTTGAATATTGCTGCCACATCTGGTCCGGTGTTCCTGCTCTATATCCAGCGATTCTTGATAAAATCCAAAGAAAAAACAGCAATATTATTGATGCTGGTGCGGCATCTCGGCTTCACTCACTTTCCCACCGCCGTAATGTAGGTTCCCTGTGCCTTTTCTATAAATACTTTCATGCTAATTGTTCGGATGAACTCTTCGGGATGGTACCGAGATTTTATGAATTTATGCGCAGTACTAGATTTGTGATAGAGAGAGAATCTGGGAAACACACACACACACACATACACACACACATATCTTTTTAGTGAAATTGGAGTGGACTTGAGCAGCGAAATTAGATCAGAGCATTTTTGTTTATTGATGGTGAAACCTGATCTACGGCAGAAGTTGTACCCGTTGAATCTGGGTCATCAAAAGAGAATGGAAATGGACGAAATAATTTTTATTGATTTAAAACATGGAATAGAGCTGAGTAAGCAAGGAGGACCTTTAGAATTCACATGATTTTGGTTGAAACAGCTAAAACCCCGTGATAATCACCTGCGAAGTAGTAGGGCCAAGGTTCAGTTGTAACCAGCCGGATTTTTCCATATAAACGCGTAGTTATGCTGAAAAAGAGGCAGACGGAAGAGCAAGAGTTGGGCTACAGACAGTGGAGAGTCTAGTTGGAGACTCAAGAAGGAGAGAACGTGATGTCAGAGATTGGAACGAAGCGTCCGCTAACATGTGCTGTTGATATAAGTACCGCTGCTTCTGCTACCACGAATATTACTACTAAACATCATAACACACACACGCACGAACACACGCACGCACGCACACACGTACGTACGAACATCTATGAACATTCACTCCTTCAACAACAAAGATACAGAAACTTATCAACTTCTAAGAGTGAGATTTTCATCAGCAGAAAAACACTTTTCTTTGAAAGCCTTAAGCAATCCAAAATAACAGATCAAGGTAAATAACTCCTGCTACATTTTAACATTGAATTTTCATCAACTATAGAAATTGTTACAAAGTGTTTTAGTGATCTTAAGCAGATTTATTAATTACAGATTCTATATTATTTTCACACTAAATGAACATTCTTTACAGGAATACATTTCACCTGTCAAAAGAACTTTTTCAAATAACAAATACATACTTCAACTAAATCTCTAAGTACACTGAATTTCTGTCTGTTTGTTATGCATATATAAATTCCATACATATGCCATTTCTCTTGTTGAATGTTTATTGTTTCATGCTCTGTGGTATTTTGCGTTAATATAAATAGGAGAGGCCCTGGTGACCTCTGTAATATAATTTTCAATCGATGAAACCCAAAATATTATGAATAAAATACACAATGAATAAATGAGCAACGGGCGGAAATGAAACCTCCATTCAAAAACAAATTTAAGTAGTTTGTTGACTAAATCGTTCAGAAGACATTTAAAAAAATGTAAAAAAAAAATCTAGTTATGTGTTCGAGAGCTTATCACATGATTCACATTACTTATAAATACTTAGCGACATCTTGATTCTTTCTCTTTTCCTGTTTTCTCACACCCACAGCAATGTAGTTCTGTGGATAGATCGCATTTGTCCCTTAGGAGAAAACGCTATGAAACGTCATGACACACACGCGCATACACACATAGACGTACACACGAACATCGCACATCTATGAACATTCACTCCTTCAACATCAAGGACACAGAAACTTATCAACTTCTAACAGTGAGATTTTCATCAGTCCGAAAACAATTTTCTTTGAAAGCCATAAGCAATTCAAACTAACAGTTAAAGGTAAATAACTCCTGCTAAATTTAAACATCGAACTTAGACAAGCGTATGGTTCCAAGAAAGAAATACGACAACAGCAGAAATAGATTTACGTGGTTTATTTCAGCAGGAACGTGAGGGTTTGGGACAGCTACCTTGTGATAAAGTTCATAAGCCGGCTTCGGATCTAGATCGATATCTCATAGTAGTTCACACATGTTGACGGTGGTTGATGCTCCCCTGCTGACCGCTGCTGACCGTGAGAGGTCTCGTCCCTTCCTACCCGTTGACTGCCTGTTGAACTTCCGTGTGACACCTTTTATAGCGTTTTTTTATGGCTTAACAGGCTCGAAAAACGAAGCGAGTATAATTAGGAGGGAAGCATTTTTATTGGACGAAAAATAGAACACTTTAATATTATTTTATTTTTCGACCGGAACTCGAGCGTCGGGAACATTTGTAAACGAAGATAATGGTCATTTTGTGACGTGGCCCTGTCCCGTTCACATCCGGCTCTCGCTCTTGAGTATGTTAGTTTATTTGCCTGTAAATCAGCCGAGGTATGTCTTATTTTATTTTATAACACAGTTAAGAAATTGAAGGGTGGTCAGGGTGATTGGAGATCATAGCGTTGACGACAGCTGCGTGCTAACAGGTGGCTTTTCGGTTCAAAACTAGGTTAGTTGTTATGAGGGTGCTTTCTTTTAAGTAAATAGTATCCCGGGTCATCTTTTTATCCGGCGGGAACGTTCGTGATTGCTAGAGTAAACTTTCTACTTTCGATTCTTCAAACATGTCAACTAGATGAATTTTGTAAATGGCATTGAAAAATTACAAGTAAATTGATTTAAAAAAAAATCTACATAGTCCAGTGAAAAGTCCAGTTTAACAAATGTAAGGTCTCTATTGGATAATAGGTGTATGTGGGTGTAAAATGGATTGTTCTTGTAAATAGAGGTACAAAGGTAACGTCGACGATTCCACACAACTATCTATATACTAGGAGGCTTCGCCCGCTCGCTATCGCTTCGCGAAGTACGATATATTCACTACTTGAAATTTTTTAAACAAAAATTTTAAATGGATATTTCATTAATAAATTGACTTAAGGAAAGTTTTACAAATAGATGCCATCTTGTTGAAGGCCAAGTGAAATGCAAATTTAAAACACTTTTCTGCACAATATGAGACGATATTCCGAAACAGAACTACTTTAGATATGAAAATCAAAACAATACTCGAATAAAAGAACAGTAATGAAGGACAGTTAATGAATGAAATAAACTATTTTTAAAATCAATACGCAAATTAGTTAAATCTGAAGAGTGATAGTGCCTAGACGCACATAATATATAAAAAAAATATTGAACTTTTAGCTTTTTGATCATTACCTGCCGCAGGGCTCCATCCCTCGGCTGATGGTATCACTAGCTTGGACCGTCTTGGACCAGCCATTACTACCTATGACCAGCTAAGACCAGCTTAGACCAGTGGGAGTGGGTCAAGTAAATCTGCTTACCTGCCACAGGGTTCCATCTCACTGGTGGTATCATGGCTACGACTAGCTTGGACCGGCTCTGACCAGCTTGGACCAACTATGACAACCCAAGACCAGCTATGACTAGCTTATACCAGCTCTGACAAGCTTAGACAAGCTAAGACTAGCATAGACCAGCGGCCCGAGTGAAAACACCCGGGTCTCTACGTTAAAGCACTCGGGTCCCCACGTTAAAAATGACCTTTTGTCACAACCTGACTCAGTGGGGGACAAGTAAATCTCACTTACCTGCCCCAGGACTCCGTCTCTGTGCTGGTGGTATCACGGCTTTGATCAGCTTGGACTGGCTTTGACCAGCTAGGATCAGCTATAAGCCAAGACCAGCTATTACTAGCTTAGACCAGCTTGGACAAGCTATGACCAGCTTGGACAAACTATGACCAGCGGACCGAGTGAAAACACTCTGGTCCCCACGTTAAAAACTGACCTTGTGTCAGAACCTGACTCAGTGGGGAGTCAAGTAAATCTCACTTGCCCGACCCAGAACTCCATCCCAGGGCTTGGTGGTATCAAGGCTGCGACTGGCTTGGACCGGCTCTGGCCAACTTGGATCAGCTATGACAAGCCAAAACCAGCTGTTACTAGCTTAGGCCAGCTCTGACCAGCTTGGACAAGCAATGACCAGGTAAGCGGACCGAGTGAAAACACTCGGGTTCCCACGTTAAAAACTGATCTCGTGTCATAACCTAACTCAGTGAGGAGTCAAGTAAATCTCTACTTACCTGATCCAGGGATTCGTTTCTGTGCAGGTGGCATCACGGCTACTAGCTTGGCCGGCTCTGACCAGCTTGGACCAGCTATGACTAGATTAGACAAGCTATGACCAGCGGCCTGAATGAAAACACTCGTGTCCAACTTTAAAAACTGGCCTTGGTATCACGGCTACGACTAGCTTGGACCGGCCCTGGCCAGCTTGGACCAGCTATGACTAGCTTAAGCCAGCTATGACAAGGTATGACAAGCATGGACCAACTTGGATTCCCCGTTAAAAACTGACCTTGTGTCACAACCTGTCTCAGTGGAGTGTCAAGTAAAGATTTACTTATCTGGCTCAAGGATCCGTCAGTGATGGTGGTGGTGGTGGTGTCACGGCTACGACTAACTATGACCGGCGCTGACCAGCTTGGACCAGCTACAAGCCAAGACCAGCCATGACTAGCTATGACCAGCCCTGACAAGCTTGAACATGCTAATACCAGCTTGGACCAGCGGCCCGAGTGAAACCAATCGGGCCCCCACGTTACAAACTGACCTTGTGTCACGACCGGACTCAGTGGGGGGATCAAGTAAATCTCTACTTACCTGGACCAGGGATCCGTCCCTGTGCTGGTGGTATCACGGCTACGACTAGCTTGGACCGGCTCTGACCAGCTTGTACAAATTATGACCGGCTAAGACCAGTTTGGACCAGCAGTCTGAGTGAAAACACTTGTGTCCCCACCAGAAAAATAACTGACCTTGTGCCACAAACTTACTCAGTGAGGGCCAAGTAAATATCCACTTACCTGACCTAGAGACCCGTCCCTGTACCGGTGGTATCACGGCTACGACTATCTTGGACCGGCTCTGACCAGCTATAACAAGATTAGACCAGCTCTGTCCAGCTAAGAGCAGCTTGGAACAGCGGACCGAGTGAGAACACTCGGGTCATCACTTTTAAAACTGACCGTGTGTCACAACCTTGTTCAGTGGGCGGGTGGGGGTCAACTAAATCTCTACTTACCGGCCCCAGAGCTCCGTCCCTGTGCTGGTGCTATCGCGTCTACGACTGGCTTGAACCGGCTCTGACCAACTTGGACAAGCTATGACAAGCCAAGACCAGCTTTGACTAGCTCTGACCAGCTTGGACAAGCTATGACCAGCGGCCTAAGTGAAAACTCTCGAGTCCCCGCGTTAAAAACTGACCTTGTGTTCCAACCTGACTCAGTGGGTGGTCAACTAAATGTCTACCTGGTGTAGAGATCCGCCCCTTTGCTGGTGGTTTCATGGCTACGACAAGCTTGGACCGGCCCGGACCAACTATGACAAGCGAAACCAGCTAGGTCCAGCAGCCTGAGTGAAAAGACTTGGATCCCCACGTTAAAAACTGACCTTGTGTCACAAACGGACTCAGTAGGTGGGGGGGGGGTCAAGTAAATATCTATATACCTGGTGTAGGGTTCCCCGTGCTGGTGGTATCACGGCTACGACTAGCTTGGCCCGGCTCAGACCAGCTTGGACCTGCTATGACTAGCTTAGACCAGCTTGAACAGGATATGACCAGCTTGGACCAGCGGCCAAAGTGAAAAAACTTGGAAACCCACGTTAAAAACTGACCTTGTGTCACAACCTTACTAAGTGGGGGTAGGGGGTTCAAGTAAATATCTACTTACCTGGCACAGGGATCCGTCCCCGTACTGGTGGTATCACGGCTCCGACTAGCTTAACCGGCTCTGACCAGCTTGAACCAGCTATGACAAGCCAAAAACGAGTTGGACCTGCGGCCCGTATGAAAAAATTCGGGTCCCCACGTTAAAAACTGACCTTGTGTTGCAACCTGACTCAGTGCGGTGTCAAGTAAATATCTACTTACCTGTCACAGCTTGGACTGTCTCTGGCCTGCTAGGACCAGCTTAGACCTGCTATAACTACCTTTGACCAGCTAGGATAACCTAAAACCAGCGTTCCGAATGAAGACACTCGGGTCTCCACGTTTGTTACAACCAGAGAGAGGAATTGGTGCTAACACAGAGGCCAGCGCAACTTACTGTTGCGGAGGTTCGGGAAATTTTTGTTCCTAGCCCGGGTGTACGCGCTCGGGCACCACACATTAAACCGACCTCGTGTCACAACGCAATGTCGTGGGGGATCGAGTAAATACCAAATTACTATAAAGTCGAGTTGGGACTTTTTAATCTCAGAATTAGTGGATGAATTGAGATCCAATTTCGCAGTTATTCACATAGATTCCATATTTACTTTATTAATAATTACTTAATTAGCTATTCTTTAACTCTTTAAATGTTGAATGTATAACTAATTCTAATTTCTAGTTTCCCATCTTTACACTATATTAATTTTATCTTGTAAACTGCCTCCTCATCTGTCACCTATGAAATAAAAATAATTGTTTGTACGGAAAATAAGGATCTACGTACATCAAATCGTCTTTAAATTAAGTGGCAGCAGAAGAATTTTCGTTGAACTTTTAAAAGGTAAGCTGAAACATTTAATTCACTTGTTAAAAATGCGGCGATCAATTTTGAGTTCTTCTGTAATTTATTGATGTATATATATAGTGTAACCCGGATATAAGAGAGATTTTATCTGGTACCAATTTAGAGCCTGTGTTAATGTAAACAAAATAGACCAAACCCGGATATAAGAGAAATCCTGATATAAGAGACTTCTTTTCCGGTCCCAACAACTCTCTTATATCCGGGTTACACTGTATATCATTTTTTTTTTTTTACAGGAATTTATTTTTTTAATACTCCTTCCTAGTACCGCTAAAAATGAGATTTCATTTTTAATTTTTTTTATCCATTCTTAGTTTCATAAAAACCGAGAATAAAAAAAAAATAATTCTTAAAAACTACTGGATGCGGATAAACATATTTATTTTAAAAATAAAAAAATAAAAACTATTTTCTAAACTCTAGTTTTTATCTTTTTATACTTAGTTCAAGTTTATGTACTTTTTTTTTTGTAGGTGACAGTACTGAGTAGTAGATTACGAAAGTTGTTGAGTACCTGTGACCTTGGGCCACTCACTGTAAAAACGAAAAACGTTATTGTTGATATCTTTTTAAGCAAAAAAAAGTATTATTTTAGAAAAATACCGGTAATTAATCTTTAAATTTCGTGATCTACTTCGAAACAGATATCTATGAAAAACACAGAATTTTTAAAAGATTTTAATTTAAAATGTGGTGCTTTCATACTTTTTGTCTTTAAGTTTGATTAAAAAATTAAAATAAAAAAAAATGTAGGTTCGATGATGAGCGATGAATGACCGTGCCAATATAATTTTTTAAAATGTCTAAGAAGTAAAATAAACCTTATTTAATTTCTAAAATGATTTTTCTTTTTCATCTTTTACATATAAACAAAATTTAAACGCATTTATTTAAAATGCGTTTTTTCCGGATTTTTTTTAATTTTTTATTCGTGTCCGTGAAGTGAAGTGTTTGTTTTTTGTTTAATAATTATTTAAATTCATCTGTATTATTATTGAAATTATTGTTAGTAAAAAAAATGTAAATCTTGAAAAATCAAAGTAGGAGTTTGAACACATTTTTTTTTAACAATTTATCATTATTAGTTAAACATTACAAGAGAATTAATTTTTATAAAACCTTTTCGTTCGTATGATTCTCTTCAAAATATAGCCAACGTGGACAATTTAGTGACGAAGAAATTATTAAGTGCGGCGCTTCTAGCGGTGTTAACCCAATTATATTAGAACAATTAATAAATGTCCGGACGAGGCACAGACGTGGCAATTTATAAATTTTAGTTTTGTAATCAAATAACTCGTTTCTGTTTTGCTCATTTAAAAGAATCAATTTGGAAAGAGGTTCTGAATAAACAGAAAAACAATATTAATGTAAATTTGTTCAGGAGATAGAGAGTTATGATTGATCACATATTCCTTTTCTTAATCTGAATCATGACTGATTGGGTAAGATGGCAGTGTAATTACCTGTTACCTTTTTGAATGCAGAACACTCCTTCTCTAAAACTATTTTCCAATCAAGACTAGAGAGCCAAGTATACCTTGCTATTTAACAGAAATGGAGGGCAGGAGAGAGAGAGAAAGATTAATAATTTTTCCAAGAATATTTGTGCAAAAATGAATGCAAAAAGCCTCGACCAGAATTTGAAATGGATTCTTCATTTCCAGGTTTTGTACTGATAACTGTCATGCCACCCATGGATCATTTAATTTTAGAAACAAGTAAATTGCTTGGCCATGTTGCTCTGTTAAATTGTCAAGGGCAACCCAAATTTTGGTAGTGTTAGTGTATTTGTCTGCTTAACAATAACTACTGGGTATTGAGTTCTGTCCCCATTAAGTGCCCCAAATTTGGGTAAAATTAAATGAAGCTTAGTTAAAATTCTAATGCTAACACCATTCTTCATTGTTTTTATATAGGTAACTAAAAAAAAATTTTTTAATCATTTCACCCCAAGTAAGGCAATAAAGCCTCTTGGAAACAAGAGGTTACTGAGTGTTAGAAAAAACTGCTATTAAGGAGAGAGGCCAATGAAAGAATTCAGAAGACAAAAGATAATAACTGATATTAAATTTAAATTTATGAAAATCAAAGTTGTCTGGGAAGCAAGAATCTGGAAGATAATTCCACAGTGAGAAGTGTGATAGAAAACAATGTTAGCATAGAACTTACAGTTGCATCTAACCATTTCAACTGTAAGCTGATGAGACATTGCTTCCAATCTAGTATTGCACTTAAATTCATAAAGTCTACATATCATAGTGGAAAGTTCATCCAAACAATTACCATGAATGTATTTATAGAAAAGGCACAAGGATGCTATGATATGGTAGTAGAAATATGACTGAAGCTGAGATGCAAAGTCAGGACCAATAATATTGTAAATTCTTTGGATTTTGTAAAGACTCATTAAATAAATAGTAAGATGTGGCAACAATATCAAAACCAAAAAAAAAAAAAAAAAAAAGGACGAATAGTAGACATATAAATATGTAAGATAGATTCTGGTGAGAAAAATTGTTTAGCACAATATAATTAACCAACACATTCTTAGCTGCAGACTTTCATATCAACTGAAAATGTTAGTCCAAGAAGGTGCAATGACTCATTTTCCTGGAAGTTAGCATCTGCCATGTTGATGGAACGTAAAAAGATGATTAAAAAAGAGCAGTTTTATTTTTGAGGTGTTAAAATTAACAAGCCACTACTTTGCCCTTAAGTTTAAAATGAATATTAAAAAAATGAAAAAACCTTTCTTGAGATTTAATTTTAGTTCCAATTCCAAGCTAATAGATTAAATTTAACATTCCCAATATGTAAAATACTTTGGTGTATTTCAAACTGACTGAAATCTTATCTTCTGATCAGTAAAATTTTAAGTCATACATATTGATAAATGTCAATACAAAATAATTTTAATAAAAAAATCTTTCAAAAATAAAGTATACTTTTCTGAAACGTTATTTGAGGAAAACTAGCTGATTTAAAGTTTAATTAATCTGAATTGAAACAAATTTTACTTTATTTACATTATGCGGACTATTGTCCTCATCTTTGTCGCCATATTTGTCACAACGTTTCGGCCGTTGTACGCTCTGACCTTCTTCTTTTCGAACTGAACCCTTTATTTCGATACCTGGGGTAGACTGTTCTAGTTCCATGTGCCATGTTTGATGGATGTCAGTTATCAGTTATCTCCTGCTAATTTTCCCTTTTACTTTGATTTAAAATATTGCAGAAAAGCATCGTTTTAAGATGGTTGGGGTGTTCTTTGATGTGTTGAGTGATTTATTGAGAGTCTGTAAGTAGGGACAGACCTGAAAATTTTTTTTAAATACAATGTGAACGTTTTTATATATATATATATATATATATATATATATATATATATATATATATATGTATATTTAAGTTATGAAGAACTTGGTAATCCGTATGGGTAATCCCAACGAGGATGAAATCCTGAGAGCTCAATGTAAATCAAGAGCTAATATTTAAAAGAAAATCAGACCACTTTAAGGTACCATTATAATAATTTTTTTCACCAGAGCCCTTTCAAAGGACGCCGGATCATCAGATAGCACTTCCAAAAATGAAATAAAATGAAAAATGAAATTAAAATTTATGGGTAGTGTAAGTTTTTTTTAATTTAACAGAGAGTGTAAAAGGAGTAGTTAAAGAGACATGGTAGAGTATAGGGAGGGATTAATTTCATATCTCTCTCAATCATACTTAGTATTGGGGGAGGAGTGACCAGACCTTGACCTATTTAGACGGTTAACTTAACTTATTTAATATATATATATATATATTTTTAACTACCCTGTAATCTTAAAAATTTAAGTAAATATTTTCAGCAATCTAATTGAATTCTAGATACTTTGACTTTATTTATAGCCTTACTTATGAAAATGATTGTTGAGAAAATGTTAGAAAATTACCAACAAAACTTTTAATCTATTATTGGTACTTCCTTAATTTCTCGTAATGTCATGTATGGACTTCTGTATTTACAAAAATCAGCACATTTATATATACATACACGCCAAGTCTTTTTAGGATACTGAGAGGAGAGTCATTGAATTGTAGTGAGCTTTTCCAATTATGATTAGTAAATAGATTTAAACTCATAACAATATCACTTGACTGATACAAATTAATACAGAATTTTTAAAATTTATAAATTGCTTTAATTAAAATTTTAGAAAATTAAAACAATTCTTGTAAAGATTCCTTATTCACTGAAATTTTTTTCTGAAGAGAATAGTATCCATAAATATCTTTTATTCATAAAATTTTTATGAATAAAAGATATTTATTTTATGATAAAAGCAATTAAAATCTTTTCTAATTAAAAAAAAAAAAAAAGTTTTGTTTTATTTCTATTCTATTTTACCATTCAGGGCAAAATTTCCGCAACAGTGCCCTGTTAGAACTAAAGGTTTTAAGGACTTATTATAAATATATAAACATTCCAAAATGATTTCTTTAGATTTCATAAAAAATTAAATGTGAGTGTCTATGTCGGGGTGGGGGGGCAGATATTACAAAAAATTTTTTTCAAATTAAAAAAAGGTTTTCTAAAAAAAAATAGAAGCAACATTTCAAAAATAATTCCCTCTAAGTCTTAAAAGCTTCATTAAAGCCCGACATTACAATTATTTGATTTGTACAAGAATTTGAATTTTCAAATCAATTTTTTTTGTTTTTCATCGCCAAAATCGCTCAAAATTCCCGTATAAATTTAATGCCCCTATTTGACACACACACACACACAAAAAAAAAAAATATTTTTAAAAATTTCCTTGGCGCTGACTGAAAGATTTTGACGATAATTTTTTTTTTTTTAATTGCTATTTTTATTTTGGGGCCTTTTTTCAATTTCATCATGTGTAGTCTAAGTAGTGTACTTCAGTTTATCCTTATTTTTTTGCAAATTAATGGAGGTACCTCTCTTTACATTGTAAATATTCTTTGGTGAATTTTTTTGCTATTAGTATTATTATTATTTCTATCCTCCCTCCGTCGAACAAAAATCTACACGGCGGGAAGGGGATCTAGGGTCTCTAGAGTTAGAAATCGCGGTATATGGTATCTTCTACGAGAGTGTGATTGAGAAGTGAAGTGTTAACTTAAAACTAAAAGTAAAAATATGGTGTTTGGAGGAAATATCCGTAAATCGATCTCTTATATTGTGACTGACGAGGTTAAAAGATAGGACAAGGAAATCCATATTTTAGACTTTGCTCCATATTTCCTGTAGCTTTAAGAAGAAATAAATTATATAACATCAATAATACACGAACGATTTTTATTGCAAGGAACAAATTCTTCTTATACACCGCTAGCAGGAATTTGCCTTCAGAACTACTGGCATTTTATTTTCAGTCCATTAATTGTTATTATTATTATTTTTTAATTGCTGATTATTTGAATATAATTAGTGTTATTTATTAAGATTACGAAATATTCTAAGGAATTACAAAGAAATTTCAACTCTAGCAGCATCAAAGCGAAACTCGTTTTTTTTTATGAAAAAGTTCACATTGTGAAAAAAAAAAAGGTAAGTTGTCTTTGAAAAAAAATTACTTTTGAAATTCTTTTCGGTTCGTTCCTTCAGGAATTCCATCAATACGAAATGTTGAGATTTATTTAAATAAAACAAATTGTACAACTAAAAAAAAGTATCGTTGAAAAAAAATAAATGTGTTCAAACTTAAATCTGAGAACATTCGAAAACTTTCAACAACGTTGTGGAAAGGAAAGGAAAGGAAATTATGGAAAGCGCTAAGTGATGTAATTTTTATGTTGGTAATCGAAAGTTAATTTTTTCTGGTATCATTATTTATATGCAGTAAGTTAACAATTTTCGTTCAGTTCTTTGATGTCTTTTAATACGAAATCTTCTCAAGAAAGGATATGTAGACAGCACTGATTGGTATATTCTGTAGTAGAAATATCAAAGTGTTTTTAATGCATTGATGTTTTTATTTTCTTTTTCAACAAGGATAAAATTTTCAAGATCGAAATTCTGGTAGAAATTATTTCTAACCAATGTGTTGGATGAATTATTTTGTAAAAATTCTCATTCTCTATTTATAATCATTTTAATGAATATTACAGTTTAAATTCTTACAGACATATCACATTGAAAGACTGGTTCTCGTACAATCACAAGTTAAGCAATATCGCATCTGGTCAATGCCTAGATGAGTGAGAACTTGGGGATACCTGGTGTTGTAAGCTTATATGTGTGTGGGTGGTGTAATGGATAATGGATCTAGATTGGAAATCAGGGTGCTGAGTTCCAATTCCATTCAAGTTTGTTATATTCACTTCTGCAAATTCGCATGGGAAAGGTATGAATCCACTTCTTCTCCCCTCCATCTATGGATTAATTAGTAAAACTTGTATCAATAAAAATCATTATGTCCCAAAAGTTGTTACAATCTAAAAATGTTTTCTGGCTTTAAATAACCTGCAAAGTGTTAGTAAGCCTTAAAAAACAAATCAATTAACTTACTTATGCTTGCCTCAGAATTAGTGTTACTGCTGTCAGTTTTGGTATTAACCGTAATAGTTTTTTTTTTTTTATTTAGTTGTAATTTTAATATTAATTTTAGATATATATATATATATCTATTTGAAATTAATATTATACGAGGTATGTCAGAAAAGAAAAAGGACTGAAGTCACAAAAAATCTATGTCAAATCCTAACTACAGACTACAAGTTTTTCCCTCCGAAATTATCCCCTTTGAGTCTGAAGCAACTTTTCCATTCTTCTCTGCTAAGCCTTGATGCACTTTTGAAAGGATTCTTCCTGGGATTTTCTGCAACTCTGCTGTGTGCTGTGATGGTCCTCTTGATGGCTCCCACATCAAGAAAATAGATCCCTTCGATGAATATCTGGAACAACCTCCCTACTCACTTGTACTGGCTTCATGTGATTTATTTTTCTTTTCTCAGAGGTGGGGATCACAAAGGGGACCTGTTTTCTGGACATGGAAGCTACCAAGAGGGCCATGATGATGTAGCACTGAAGAACCCCAAGAAAACCTTCTGGGAGTACATGGAGGCATAGCAAAGAAGGATGGGAAAGTGCATTAGACAAGATGGGGGATAATTTTGAAAGGGAAAACTTGTAGTTTGGATTTCACATAAATGTTTTGAGACTTCCGTTCTGTTTCATTTCTGATATGCCATATATGTCCATTTCTATTGTTTAGTGGATTTTTTAAAAATCATTTTACCCCATGATGATGCCACTAGGATGCAAGGGGTTGCTGCGAGAGAAAGAGAATGTGAAGACTTTAGTGAGGGGAGAGGATAATAAAAGACAGAAGGTGATTTTTTTTTTCTCATTATAAAGCCACTAGGATGCAAGAGGCTACTGAGTGTTAGAGAATGTGAGGAAAACTGCTATTAAGGAGAGGACAATAAAAGAACAAGAATTAAGAAAACAAAAGATAATTGACATTGCATTTAAATTTTTGAAGATCAAAGTTGACTGGGAAGCAAGAAGGAAGAAGAGATTTCCACAAGTGAGAAGTGTGATGGAAGAAACTGTTAGCATAGAACTTATGGTTACATCTAGCCATTTCAACTGCAAATTGATGAGATCTTGCTACCAATATAGTACTGTACTTAAAGTCTAGGTACTATAGAGGAAAGTTCATTTGAACAATTATCATGAAAGTATTTATAGAAAAGGCACAGCGGAAACTGTTACAGTAGTGGGAAAGGTACTAAAGCTGAGATGTCAGGTCAAGACCAATAACATCGCAGATTCTTCTTTGGATTTTATCAAGAATCGCTAAATATATAGCAGAAGCACCAGACCAAATGTGGCATCAATATTCAAAGCAAGGATGAATGGTAAACTTATAAATATGTAAGATAGATTCAGGTGAGAAAAATTGTCTAGCACAACATAGTTGCATTTAAATTTTTGAAGATTGTAAGTTGCAGAGAAGCAAGAAATTGGAAAGGAGTTCCACAGGTGAGAAGTGTGAAAAAATAAACTATTAGAATAGAACATATGGTTGCATCTGGGTAGTTCAACAGTAAAATGCTGAGACCTAGTTACCAATCTAGTAGCATGCTTAATTCACGGAGTCAAGGCACCAAGCAAAGCAGGCTTGGCATGTTGCTTGTGACGACTACCTCCTTGTTTGACAAAAAACTTCTCAGTCAGTTCATACTGATCGCAGAGCTTATTGGTGAATGGTAGTGGAAGACATGGAATGAGCTGCATCTGTCAGAGACTCCTGAAAGTTTTACAACCAATTTAATTCCAGCACACAGCTTACCTCGGTTACTAGCAAGTCAATCTTGAGTGAAAATGGCAAGTTCCCTGTGCCTTATCTATAAGTACTTTCATGATAATTGTTCTGCTGATCTATCCTCTTTGGTACCTAGACTTAAACTAGCAGCATGGCCCGGCGTTGCCTGTGCTTGATTCAAAAATCATACGGCTCGTACAGCAACCGCTATCACTTGACTTAAAATATTTTTGCCCTTCCTTGCCTTTAAAGGAGTGCCCTTTGCCGTGCTGATGTTGCTACATGCCTTACTTCTTGCCTATCTCACACTGCAAATTTTTTCTAAGCTCTATACTAAACATTAAATCTGTTACGAAAAAAGAACTAAACAAAATGAACACAAAATGATCAGCTTTAAAAAAAGGACTCGTAACTGGAAAAACTGAATAAAAAAAGAATGTTAACAACAAATACTTTTTCACACCCAACCCAGTTCTGCGGAATCAGAATCAATGTCGATTTTAAGCAAGCGAATGAGTCAATTGGAGTAAAGTGCCATGCAGATTTAAATTTTTCCCACTTGTGACGAATGCAGCTATCGATTTTTTTTTTTGCATGCTAGCATGCTAGTTAATATTCATGTCAGTCAGCTGTTGGCTCTCACGCTGGCCAGTGGAATCTTCCTGCTTATTCGTGGCAGCCAGCTATAGGCTCTCATTCTGGCTAGTACAAAATGGCCGGAAACTACATGAAAACTGCCATAGAAGCATGAAAAAATCGATTATTTCCACTATCAATGGGAGTTGGGAAATGCAAAGTCGGTCTTGGCCTTCCCACTAACTTGGAGCATGATTGCATGTAAATTTTGCTGCAAATCCGTCAAAAATTGCGTCCGTGCATTCATTACACACACACACACACACACACACACATCCTGCCTTTTATAGATAGGGATTTAAGCACAGTACTATATTGGGTGCAAGGTTTCATCATTTTACTGTTGAAATAGCTAGATACTGCCATAGGTTCTATGCTAACAGTTTTTTCTGTTGCACTTCTCATTTTTGGAACTCCCAGATCTATGCTGTCCAGCCAACTTTTATTTTCAAAAATTTAAATGTAATGTCACTTGTTATCTACTGTTTTCTTGATTCATCTTCTTTTATTGTTCTCGTTCGTATATGGGGGTGAGAAGTGGTGAATTTCTTCCTTTTTAGGAAAATCTATGACACTGGAAAAATTTTTCATGTGGCACATTTTGTCCTTTAGGACTTCGTCGGACGAAAAATGATATTTATGTTGATGTGACTAAATATGTGCACAAAGGAGAGGGGACACTGAAATTGTAAATTTTAAAAAAATAAACTAAAAAAAAAATATCTAAATGAAATTGACTAGATAGTATACCCAAAACACATTGTTGTAACCTAAAAAAAAGGTTACTGAATGAGGAATAACCAAAACGGAGGTTGGGAATGAAATGTAAATATTTATAACATCAACAAAATACATTACTCACCAGCGGCGTGAAGTAGATAAACCACTAGTAGTGGTGGACTACTTAGATGGCATGTCAAGCGCATTGATGAGGATTGGGATATTAGTGTTCATAGGTACACTATACAACACGCATATATTTTTAAAAACTTTTAATTTTGAATTTCAGCATCCCCTCTTTCATGTGCATGTGTTGCCACATCTATGTAAACATTTCTTTAGTCCAGTGATGTCCTAAAAGTTTAAATGCTTCTTGCAAAATCTTTTTCCCATTTTGTCATAGATTTTCTTAAAATTGTTCTTGCTATATAAAATTTTATATAGCGTTTTCCCATTGCTACCTTTCCCGGTGATATTTGCATAAATGTAACAAACATGACAAGAATTCAAACTTGGCTTCCTGATTTCTTTTCCTGGGTCACTAACCATTACTCTATCTGTACATCCAAGTATTGGTGTTAAAAGTAGTTTGAAATGTCTATTAAACTACAACTGTGGGCTGAAAAGTTCATAGGCTGACTATGAAGGAGTGATGCTAGAGCTGTGAAATCTTGCATGCATTAATTTCAACTCTTCTTATTAATAACTTCATTGTTTATTTCCAAAGAAGATTGTTCATCCTATTGGTCAAAAAAAGTTATCAGCAGCAGACATTATGTCATCATAATTGCGATACTGGTTCCCAGCCAAGTGTTTTTCTTTGGGTGTGGGGACAGATGATAATGAAATGAGAACAGGGAGAGTGATAAACCAGGTCAAAGCTACAGTCATGCACATCAACCATTGAAATCAAGGACTTGTATGCTGGAGCATTGTCCTGATAAAACAAGACCCCTTTTGTCAGTTTCCCTGGGCATTTGGTTTTGATAGCCTTTCATAACAGTCTCAGCAAGTTGGCATAGTACTCTCCATTGATGATGTAGCCCTTTTGAAGATAGTCAATAAACAATGCCATTTGCATCACCTCCCTCACCAAACCTGAGGCCATCAACTTTCCTGCAGATGAAACAACCTTGGCCTACTTTGGAGCAGGTGAGGAGGAATGTTTTCACTGCAGGTTGTGTCTCTGGCTCAAAGTGATGAACCTAACACTCATGCTCGGTTAGGAAACATTCAAGGAAACAAGCTGAATCTGCCTCAAACAATATCTGATTTTCCCATGCATAAGCTTTTGAGTAGGTGTCAGAAGACATGACATTCACCAAGCAGAAACCTTCGTTATGCCAAATCATTATGAAGAATAATATCAACTCACTCACTGGATATGCTAATACCACTGGCTATTTGATTTATAGTCAATCACCTGTCATAAATCACCTTGTGAACGCAATCAATGTTTTCCTTGGTTGTGGCAAATGCAGGATGTCCAGAAATTGGTTAATCTTCAAGAATTTCCCTTCCTCTCCTAATTTCAGCTGCCCACTTTTACACTATTGATAAAGCTGGAGTGTTATCCCCCGAAGGTAGCAACCATGTCAGCATGAATGTCCTTGGGTGCTAAGCCCTTTTTCTGCAGGTATTTGATAACACTATAATGCTAAATTTTGTCTGCTTTCAAGAGAAGTCACTACTAATTACTTTTGAAGTCTTATTTGAACAGTCAGATGTCAGTTTACCTGGAGATAAACAATGCAGTTATTAATAAGAATTGAAATTAATTCATGCAAGATTTAATGGCTCTAGCATCACACCTTCACAATCAGTCAGACTATGAAATTTACAGCCCACCCTCATTTGTTATGAGCATTGAGTGAACAATATTTCTCTCTATTGTCCTCATCTTTGTCGCCATATTTATTTGAACGTTTTGGCCGTTGTATGCTCGGGCCTTCTTCAGGTGGTTAGAATGTCGAACTGAACCCTTTATTTCGCTCAATGGGGTACAACAAAGATGAGAGCAATAGTCCAAATAATGCAAATAATGTGCATAATACCTCATCTCCGAAATATAGATAGATACTGAATATATCTCTTGTCTAAAAGTTAAAATGGAGAAAGATTCCTTTAAAATAGCCAATTATACTTTTGTATGATGAACAGTATTGCACTGTTTAGAGATTTGAGCAGAGCCATAAAGAAATAAGCATGCTAGAGAAAAGTGGAATTTTTTTATTTCTTTTGCTAAGTTCATGATCCTTGATTAATGTCTTAAATAATTTCTTTTTCTTTTTACAGCTTGCATCTTGACGGTACTGGAAACGCATCATGGATATTCAAGAAACAAAAAAGTCTTTACAGTGTGAAATTTGTGGATTAACAGTTCGCAGTGAGTCTCATCTTGAGATACATGTGAGAACACATATAGGGGAGAAACCATTTCATTGTGAGACCTGTGGAGCTAAATTTTCAGCAAATTCAAGTCTCAAACAGCATGCATTAATACACACTGGAGAGAAACCCTTTTCATGTGCAACATGCGGAGATAGTTTTGCCATGAATTCAACTCTCAAACAGCACATGTTAACACACACTGGAGAGAAACCTTTTTCATGTGAAATCTGTGGAGTTAGATTTTCCCAAATTTCAACACTCAACCAGCACATGATAACACACACTGGAGAGAAGCCTTTCATATGTGAAATTTGTGAAGGGAGATTTTCTAGAAATTCAAGTCTCAAACTGCATATGAGAATACACACCGGAGAGAGACCGTTTTACTGTGAAATCTGTGGAGACAGATTTACCCAAAATGCACACCTCAAGGTACACATGTTAAAGCACACTGGAGAGAGAAATTTTCGTTGTGAGAAGTGTAATGCAACATTTTCCACAAATTCAAACCTTATGCAGCATATAAGAATACACACTGGAGAGAGAAATTTTCCCTGTGAAATCTGTGGAGACAGATTTACCCAAAATGCCCACCTCAAGGTACACATGTTAAAACACACTGGAGAGAGAAATTTCCATTGTGAGAAGTGCAGTGCAACATTTTCCAGGAACTCGAGTCTCAAACGGCATATAAAAAGACACAGTGGAGAGAAGGCTTTTGACTGTCAAATCTGCGGTGTCAAATTTACGCGAAATGCACATCTCAAAATGCACCTGCGAAAGCACACACTGTAGAGAGGCCTTTTGGTTGTGTGGTGTATAGCAAACTATTTTCTCAGAATATGAATCTCACATGGTATACATTTGTCCACATTAGAGAGAAACCTTTCTGCTGTAAAATGCGTTATTGGATTTTCTCATGATTCACACTTGAGAAAATTTTCCATTATGAGATTTTTGGGTTACTTTTGTTTAGAATTCAGCATGCTAATGCACACTTTTGTGAAATTATTCCATGGTGATGTGAGTTGGGCTACATTTTTTTTAGTAATGCAAATTTCAAAAGCCTTGCTGTACAATATGAGAAGTTAGGTTTTCACAGTATTCAGATGTTGATTTTCTCAAAATTCATACGTTGTACACTCTCTTTGTCAGTCTGGGACATCCTTGTGAAAAGAGATTGTGTCAAGTTATCATGCAATGGTAAAAAGAGTAGTGCTTTCCCTTCCCAATGCTATTGACCTCTGTTCACGGGTAAATATTACAAACACCCGTATGCACATGTGCATGCACCCCCTTCATACATACATATATATATATATATATATATTTGGGGAAAGATGTATTTATTTCCTCCGTTAGGACTTCATTGGGCTAAGTTTGTTGACGTTGATGTGACTACACATGCACACGAATGATAAAACTTGTCACAACTATGTCCAAAACGATAAAAGACTTAATACAAAACAAAATAAGCTAAAACTTGAAGGAGGAATTTACTCCATAACCTGTATTGATTGCCAGAAAGAATACATTGGAGAAACTTCAAAAGTTTAAATAAGCAATTACATGAACACAAAAGGAATTTTTTACAAAACTACATGGTAAACACATTAGTTTCTTGCTGACCACAATTTTAATATAAAAATGCTACTCTAAATAAAAGAGAAAACAATTCACTGAGATGAAAATGTTCAGAAAGTGCTTTAATCACTAGATCATTGTTATAACTCACTCCTTGACTGATTCCAGTGGACTTCCCTTGAATCACCTTGAGTTCTTTATTTAAAGCGTTTTGCCTAGTTCATTTGTGTTACCAGGGGTGTCTTATTTACTACACAACAATCATCCACAGTAAATTTGCATTCAAGTTCTTGCAACATTTCACTATTCATGGCAGATTTTCTATTACAATGTGGGATATTTAATAACAAAGGTGATGGAAACAAAAAGAAAAGAAATCTAAATGAAATCATCTAGATTATATAGCCCAAAATACAGATATTAAAAAAGAAAAAAAAAATCATCTTTAAATTTTAAATTCCCAGTGTCTCACATTTGTAAACAATCTTGGTCCAATGAAATCCCAAAGAATGAAATGCCTCGCACAAAAATTTTTTTTCACCTTGTCATACATCTTTCGCCAAAAATTGTTCTTGATATATAAAAATTTATATATTATTATCGTATATGTCTGAGTATAAAATGATCATGAAAGCAGTTCCTCCAGCCATTGTTGTATTTTGGCATTATGAAATATTTTTCATATCCATTAACATCACATTGAAACACTGGTTCTCATGCAATCACCAGTTAAGCAACAGCAAACCTGGCCAGTGCCTAGATGGGGGACTGCTAGGAAATATTAGGTGCTGTAACCTTGGATGCATGGATGGTGTAATGCATAACGGCATGAAACTGGAAATCAGAGAACTGAGTCCCAATTTCCATTGCATTCGTTATATTTACTTAACACACAAATACCCTTGCGGGAATTTACGAATCTACCTGTTCTTCTGCCAGTTATGGGTTAATAAGTAGAATGTCTGTCAGTAAATCATTATTATCTCCCAAAAATTCTTACAATCTGAAATGTTTTCTGGCTTTAAATAACCTGCAAAATGTTGATAAACCGTAAAAAACCAATTAGTCAATCAATAAAGCCATTAACATCAAACTGTTTGGCGTCTTGACTTTAATCCTCTGAACAACTCTTGACATTTGTACTGTTTCTATTTCTTTATAATAAAAAAGCCTTTTCATACAGAAGCTGTGTTTCCTTTTTGTTTTTCCTCACTATTTCTGCAGTCTGTATTTCTGCGTATGTAGACATTTGTTGTAAAATTTATGTTGGGTTTTGTAGGGGAGTTATAACTCTGAGTAAATGATCATAAATCCCTTAACATTTATATATCGGAAAACTCCTTCCCAATCAAGACTAGAGAGTCACGTCTACCTTGCTATTCAACAAATATATGTACAAAAATGAATGCAAAAAGCCTAGGTCAGAATTTGAAATTGATTCCTTGTTTCCAGTTTTTGCACTGATAAACATTGTGCCACCTGTAGAATATTTAATTTCAGAAATAAATTGCCTAGGCCATGTTTCTCTGTTACATTGTGAAAGGCGAGCCAGATTTGGGTAGTGTTAGCGTGTTTGCTTAACAGTTACTTTGAGTAGTGAGTTCCATTCTCACTATGTGCTCCAAATTTGTGCAAAATTAAGTTTAGTTAAAATTCTAATGCTAACACTGTCCTTTGTTGGTTTTATATAGGTAGCTCAAAAAAAAAAAAAAAAAAAAGGGGATACTTTTTTTTTTTTTTTTTTTTTTTTTTTTCTAATGTTTTCATCATTTCATCCTAAGCAAATCAATAAAGCCACTTGGGCACAAGAGGTTACTGAGTTAGAGGATACAAGAAAAACTGCTATTAAGAAAAGAGGACAATAAAAGAATTCAGAAGATAACGATTGATATTGCATTTAAAGTTCTGAAAATCAAAATTGACTGGGAAGCAAGGATCTAGAAGACAATTTCACAAGCAAGAAGTGTGATAGAAAAAAGTGTTAGCATAGAACTTACAGTTGCATCTAACCATTTCAACTGCAAATTGATGAGACATTGCCGCCAATCTAGTACTGCACTTAAATTCATAAAGTCTAGGTATATATTCTGTTAAATACACAGAAATGTGGCACATAGCCGAAGGGGGATTGGGAAAAGGACAGTCTTCTTCTGCCTTAACTATAATATAGCTAGCCACAAATGCTGACCCAATCGCACAAACAATATTCCTTACATCAAAACACATTCATACATACCTTTCTTACTACAATCACCATAATACCACTTTGTCTCTATGAAAATACTAACTAGTCCCCATATTTACAATTCATATAGGTATAGTAGAAAGTTCATCCAAACAATTACTATGAATGTATTTATAGAAAAGACACAAGGATGCTATCTTATGGTAGTGGAAATGGGACTGAAGCTGAGATGCCAGGTCAAGACCAATAACATTACAGATTCTTCTTTGGATTTTGTCAAGAATCACTAAATAAATAGCAGGAGCACCAGACCAGATATGGCAGCAATATCAAAACCAAGGATGAATGGTAGACATAAATATAGTGATTTTTCCAAGCGTAGCTTAGATGTGGCACAAGGCCGAAATTAGGGGGCACCCAGTGAGGATCAAACTCACTACTCAGTCGTAATTGTTCTAGTGAGTCAAGCTTGCTAACCATTACACCGCCTTAGATATATGTAAGATTGATTCTGGTGAGAAAAATTTTCTAGCACAATATAGTGAACCAACATTCTTAGTTGCAGACTTAACAATTGCTTCCATATACTCTTTCCGCTTCATGTCAGCTGAAAACATTAGTCCAAGAAGGTTCAATGAGTCACTCTTCTGGAGGTTAGCATCAGCCATGCTTGATGGAAGGCAAAAAAGTTCTCTCAGATGATTAAAAGATAGCAGTTTCATTTTTGAGGCATTAAAATTAACAAGCCACTACTTTGCCCTTAAGTTTAAAATGAATATTAAAAAATGAAAAACATTTCTTGAGATTTAATTTTAGTTCCAATTCCAAGTTAATAGATTCAATTTAACATTCCCAATATGTAAAATACCTTGGTGCATTTCAGTAAAATCTTTAAACTCGTACATATTAACAAATATAAATTCAAAATAATTCTTTATTAAAAAAAATCTTTCAAAAATAAAGTATACTTTACTGAAACTTTTATTTGAGGCAAATTAGCTGATTTAAAGTTTAATTAATCTGAATCCAAACAAATATTACTTGCTTTAAAATATTGCATTGTTTTTAGATAGCTGTTGTTGTGTTTTTTGAAGTATTGAGTGATTTATTGAGGGCCTGATTTAAATAAGGGGGACAGAACTGAAAAAATTTCTTCAATACAATGTGAATGCCTTTTTTATATAGTTTTCTTTCTTTTTTTTTAAATACCCAGTAATATTAAAAATTTAAGAAAATATTTTAAGCAATCTAATTGAATTTTAGGTACTTTGGCTTTATTTATAGCCTTACTTATGAAGATGTTTGTTGAGAAAATGTTAGAAAATTACCAATAAATTTTAAGTTTATTATTGGTACTTCTCTTAATTTCTTATAATATCATGTATGGATGCCTGTATTTACAAAAATCAGCACATTTATACACATACACTCACAAATTCTTTTTAGAATACAGTGTTGAACTGTAGTGAGCTTTTCCATATATGATTAGTAAATTACAGTTTTAATCTAATAACAATATCACTTGCGTCCTACAAATTAATACAGAATTTTAAAAATTTATAAATTGTTCTAATTAAAATTTAAAAAACTTTAAACAGTTCTTTTAAATATTCTTTAATCATTGAAATTTTTTTCTGAAGAGAATTTCTGCAACTGGGGGTCTGGTTTGACAAAAAGATTTTGTGGACTTATAATAAAGTTTACAAATATAAGACATTATATGATCTGAAAGGTTTTCTCAAAATTTTATAAAAATTAAATATTTTTTAAACACTAACAGATATTTTAAAAAAATACAAAGATTTTCTATAAAAAAAAAAAAAAAAAAAAAAGAAGCAACATTTCAAAAATAATTTAATTCATTTACAAATAAGTTCTGAAAGTTTTATTAAAACCCGACAGTTATTTGATTTTTGCGAGAATTTTTAAATCAATTTGTTTTTCACCACGAAAATCACTTAAATTTCTCATACAAATTCAAGGTCGGGGCCCATTGACGTTAAAAAAAAAGATTTTTAGCAAAAATTTCCTGGATGCTGAATAAGATGAAAAGTAAAAATAATTTTTACATAAATTCTTCAGTCTTTTGCTTTTCTCTTAAATTCTAATAATGACACAAAGATTTTGACGATAAAAATTTACGTTTTTCAGTTTTTGGTGGGGCGTGGGAGGCCTTTGGGTATTTTTTCATCAAATAACCCGTATATAAGAGAAACCCGGATATAAGAGAGACTTTATCTGCTCCCAAATTAGAGCCTGTGTTAATGTATAATAGACCAAACCCGGATATAAGAGACTTCTTCTCAGGTCCCGACAACTCTCTTATATCCGGGTTACACTGTACTTCTTTTTTGGTGAATTTTTAGAGGTACCTATTTTTATAAATTTTTCCTTTCATTGTAAATATTGTTTGGGGAATTTTTAAAAAATGTTGCTGCAGTTATTTTGATGCTCGGAAAATTCGGTAACAAAACATTTGGTAAATTTTTGACAAGGTAGAAAAATTCTGTAACTTGTGAAATAAAAAAATCGATTGAAAATTGATTTTTAGAGCTGTTCTGGAGTGAGGACTTGGTGTGGGGAGCTAAGCCCTCGCCCCTATATTTTTGAAATAGTTTTTGCTTTGCTTATTTAAAAAGAAAACTTAAACTTTTTTTACTAAAATAATAATTTGAAAAGAACATACAAGAACTTTAACGTAGAATAGATGGATTGATTTGATTTGATTGTAAACAACAGTAATTAAATACTTATTTTAAAAATATTGGTGGGTCCTTAGCCCCCTACATCCTCACCAAAAAGTATGGCTCTGGTATTATTGTTGCAGTGTTTTTTTTTTATCTGGATTGGAACCTATGCTTTTTTTTTAGTTAATACTTAACTTATGACGGGTGGAGAGAAGCTAGCTCCCGCCAGAAAATACGGCCCTGGTATTTAGTGGCATTTTCTAGACCTCCATAAAATACTTTAAAAAAAAATATTGGGGAAGTAGGCCTAGCCCAATAAGCCCCACTTCCGCAAGTACGTCCCTGCTATGGGTTTTTCTGGACCACACGATGTTCGGTTATTTAAAAAGGGGAAGGGGACTAAGTCCCCAAACCCCCATTCTGGAACAGCCCTAAAAATCAATTTTCAATTGACTTTATTTCATAGTTACCGAATTTTCGTACCTTGTAAAAATTACTGAATTTTCCTTTCATTATTTTTTATTTATTTTTTATCCTCACTAAAAAAAAAAAAATAAATAAATAATCTACAGGGGGAAAGGGGGGCTAGTTAGAAATAGAGAATTCGCGGTATTATGGCGTGTTCTTGCTGAGAAAAAAATGTCAATGTGGAGTTTGGGGGAAATATCCATATAAGTCGACCAGTGATTGTGACTGGTGAGGTTAAAAAGTAGGACAAAGAAATCCACATTTTAGGCCTTGCTCCATATTTCCGCTTAGCTTTTTAAGCAGAAATATAACAATAACATCAATAATACACGAACGATTTTTATTGCAAGGAACAAATTCTTCTTATACACCGGTAGCAGGAATTCGCGTTCAGAACTACTGGCATTTTATTTTCAGTCCATTAATTTAATTGTTATTATTTTTTTTTAATTGCTGATTATTTGAATATAATTATTGTTATTTATTAAGATTACGGAATATTCTAAGGAATTACAAAGAAATTTCAACTCTAGCAGCATCAAGGTGAAACTCGTTTTTTGTGAAAATAAAAAACTAAAAAGGTAAGTTGTAAATTTAAGTCTGAGAACATTCGAAATTATTTGAAAAACTTTCAATAACGTTGTGGAAAAGATAAGAAATTATGGAAAGCGCGAAGAGATGTAATAATATTTATGTTGTTTATCGAAAGTTAATTTTTTATGGTATCTATGCAGTAAGTTAACAATTTTCGTTCAGTTCTTTGATGTTTTTTTTTTTAAAGAAATATAAAACCAACGTACGTGCTGGTATTATGTAGAAGTATCAATTAAAGTGTTTACATACATTGATGTTTTTATTTTTTTTTACAAGGATAGCATTTTCAAGATCAAAATTCTTGTACGAATTATTTCTAAGCAATGTGCTGAATGAATTATTTTGTAAAAACTCTCATGTATTCATATACAATTTAACTTATTTTAGTCATATCACATTGAAAGACTAGTTCTCGTACAATCACAAGTTAAGCAATATCGAGTCTGGTTAATGCCTAGATGGGTGAGCACTTGGGGATACCTGGTGTTGTCTTGTATGTATGTGGCTAGTGTAACGGATCATGGTTCCAGAATGGAAATTGGAGAGCTGAGTTCCAATTACATTTGAGTTTGTTATTCACTCATGCAAATACCCTTGGGAAAGGTATGAATCCACTTCTCCTCTCCATCTATGGATTAATTAGTAAAACTTGTAACAATAAAAATCATTATGTCCCAAAAGTTGTTACAATCTAAAAATGTTTTCTGGCTTTAAATAACCTGCAAAGCCATAAAAAAACAAATCAATTAACTTACTTATGCTTGCCTCAAAATTATTGCTAGTACTGTCAGTTTTGGTTTTAACCGTAATAGTTTTTTTTTTATTTAGTTGTAATTTTAACATTAAGTATGGATATATTATTTTGAATGATCATTGTTGTGGAGTTTGAAGTCAATATTATACGAGGTATGTCAGAAAAGAAAAAGGACTGAAGTCACAAAAAAATTTATGTCAAATTCAAAACTATCCCCTTTGAGTCTAAAGCAACTTTTCCATTCTAAACCTTGATGCATTTTTGAAAGGATTTTCTGCAACTCTGTCGTCCCAGACCTCTTGGTGAAAATAGGTCCCCTTGCTGAATATCTGGAACAACTTCCCTACTCACCTGTACTGGTTACATGGGATTTTCTTTCCTTTTCTCTAAGCGCAAGAGGGTCACCAGGGGGACATATTTTTCAGACCTGGAAGCCATCAAGAGGGCCATGGGAAAATATATTACACTCCACGGGGGAATAATTTCAAGGAGTCACCTTCCTGACAAAATCAATCATAGTGAGATTTGAACCTGGGTCTCATGGTTGGGAAGTGAATGCTCTAACCACTAGGTTGCATGCCCATAATGATCATTTTTTAAAAAAACAGTCACTCTTTAGAATATTAGAGCATTTTTTTTCCCCATGCAATTGTACCCCACTTCTTTTTAATTTGATAATTTTTCAATTGTACATTGAGATATACCATATGGAGGTTTACACTTTTTTTTAAAGGGAAGCCCTTGAAAATGAAATAATATCAAAATGAAATTTGGAGCTGTAATGAAGAGAGACCTTTTTAGAAAGTTGAATATTAAGGTTTTATTCAGCATAAAAAAGCATACACAGTTACCAGTTACATAGAAGATATGGACGAACGGATGCCAGAGAGGAAGAAAGAGGCATCCCACCGTTATTTATAAACACAAGATCACATGATGTGAACCAACGCGAAATCACACAACAGTTCGTATGCAGAAAGTATTAAATGAATGAATACAAAAGAATTATAAGTATATCACAACAGGAACCTCAAAGAAAAGTTCTTGTGGATTCCTTAGTCTGGAATTTAAGAAAAAAAAAAACAATAAAATGTGTCCTTTTTGAAAATTTCTTGAATTTTATTTATATTCTTGATCTATTTTCCATGACAAGAACAAAAAAAATTTCTTCAAATATTTTTTTGAAAGTATTTTTCTTACAGATTTCCATGATATTGATTTAATAATTTGATATCTCTAGAAGTCTTTCGTCATGCTTTCAAAAGGCATACAACACTGGGATTTTCTTTTTAAAATCTTGACATACTTATATATAGATATGCACAGATATTAGGAAAATATACTTTGCAGTTATTTAAAAATAATTTTAAAGATTATTCATCATTATCTTCATCAATCCCTTGACTGCTTCAATCATCAGGAGGCCCCAAGGGCTGAAGAAACAGATTGATTTTTCCTCCTCGTGATCCTTTCAGTGGCCTTTCAGATAGCTTGGCAGCACCTATCTCCTCTCCAATCTCTTCACTGATAGCTGAAGACCACAGTCTGTATACTAGGCTCTCAGGTTTATAATTCTGTGTTGTCCTCCTCCTAGATAAGTAACCACCCAGGGCTATCGAAGCTAATCTGTCCTGCTATTTACCCATAACTTGGGTGGTGGAAGAAGAGATGGATTCATGCCTTTCCCAAGATTATTAGCATGTAAGTGAATGTAGTTAACTCGACTGGAATTTGAACTCGGCTCTCTGATTTCTCAATATGAGCTGCTATCCATTACACAGTAACAGCAGCAAGAAAACTGGCACAATCAAGCTCAAACTTCATTCACATGACCTCAATAGTATCAATTATAAGCATGCATATGCAGAAGGCAGTTTGACAAACCTAAATCTATATTATGGTAAAAGTGCAGTTAATTTTTTACTTAGCCTCATAATATGATAGATAATTCATTGATTATCATGTCTTTATGCAAAACACAGAAATATTTTGCACTTTGTAAACAGTTTTCACTCAGTTTTCCTACATATTATTTTGGAGCTTTTTTTTATATATTTTGACATGGCAATAATATTATGATTTTTGATTTAATATTTTGTGTATGATTTTATATAGTACATGTAGCCCTACCAAAGTACACAATATGCAGCTAAGGAAAGGATTATTCACATTTCCGCTATGGTACCTAGACTTTATGAATTTAAACACAGTACTAGATTGGTAGTAAGGTCTCATCATTTTACAGTTGAATTGGCTAGATGTAACCATAAGTTCTGGGCTGACAGTTTCTTCTCTCACATTCTCGTTTTTGGAACTCTCTTCCGGCTTCCTACTTTCCAACCAACTTTGATTTTCAAGAATTCAAAAGCAATGTTAATTGCTATCTACTTTATTCTTGATTCCTCATTTTTTTTATTGTTCTCGCTAATTAATAATGTTTTTCTTTCTTTTTATTCTTTAATACACAGTAACCCCTTTTTACACTCAGTAACCCTTTATGTCTTAGTGGCTTTAGAATATGAGAAAAAAACATTCTTAAAAAGAGAGAACAATAAAAGAACAGGAATTAAGAAGACACTATTTACATTATTCGGACTGCTGTCCTCGTCTTTGTCACCATATTTATTACAACGTTTCGGCCGTTTTACACTCTGGCTTTCTTCAGGTGGTTGGAATGTTGAACGTAACCCTTTATTTCGCTCCCTGGGGTAGACTGTTCTAGTTCCACATGACATGTTTAATGGATGTCAGTTATCAGTTATCTCCTGTTAATTCCCCTCTCCAAGTTCTCCATTGCTTTAACCGGGTATTGAACTCACACTCTTTGGGTCTTGTCACTGGATCTAACTAACGCCTTTATCCACTGTGCCAGGTCTCCTTGCAAACAGTGTACATAATACCTCATCTCAGAAATATAAACAGATACTGAGGAATTAAGAAGACAGAAGATAATAAATGACATTGCATTTAAATTTGTTAAGATCAAAGTTTACTGGAATGTATGAAGCCTGAAGAGAGTTCCACAAGTGAGAAGTGCAACAGAAGAAATTGTTAGCATAGAATATGTTATTTCAGCTGTAAAATGATATCAACTTTATTGCCAATCTAGTACAGCACTAGTCGAGGTACCTAAGAGGAAATCTCATCAGATTACCATGAAAATATTAGTCATGTATAACATTCATGCCTGTAAAAATATGGTTATTCTCTTGACACCACTATTACTGCATACACTTTTCACTCTCTCGGCAATATTTATTTACAAGATTCTAAAAATATGTGAACCAAGTATAATGTGATATTTTTTATTAACTCTTTTCATTCAAAATTTTTTTTAAATTACAAAATTATCAAAATATATAAACCAGCTACAATGCAATGTTTTTTATTTACTATTTTATAAATTACTATGAAAAATGCTTTTCATTCAGTCTAAATAAATAAATAGTGTTTAATATCTTTGTTGTCAATTCTCAAGAATAAATAAAATGTATAAATCCACTTTCATATGTCTGGGGTTTATTAACTCTAATCATCACTTTTTAAACCAAACACTATTGAGGGAGTCAAAAGTGTATGCAGTATTTGTGGTGTCAAGGGAATAACTGTCTTTTTGACACATTGTTTTTTTTGGTGAGCACAAAGGTTAAACATTTACAGCAGTAGGAAAGTGATGTCTGGATTTTATCAAGAATGTGTAAATACTTAGCAGAATGTAATCGCAATACTTTCTTTGAAGTTCATAAAGGCAAGATAACCTAGTGAATGTTTGTATCGTTGCCTGGTATGGAAGACTGAAATCATCTGTGCTGGGCAATGCCAGGAACACCTATTGGTTGGCTTTTATTATTTTTTAGGTAACAATTTTTCTTTAGCACATAAATGAACAAGAGTTTTCTTCAATAGGTCTGACTGTGAATGCTGATGATTTCTTTTTTTAAGCAAGGTGAGATGCCACTAGCATGCAAGGGGCTACAGAGAGTGGGAGCGAGAGTAAAGAGGCGTGATAGAGGAAAGGATGAAGAGAAGGACGGGAAATAGGCCAGGGCATCTGGAGATGTCGATTGACATTACATTTGAATAGTTGGAGATTATAGCTATCAAGGAAACAAGTTATAGGAAGGAAATTCCACAAACAGGAGGTGTGAGACATGAAGCTACTGGAGTAAATGAGACGGCCACATTTAACCGTTTCAACAATGATAGGGTAGGACCGTGATGCTGGCCAAGTAGCACGCTCAAATTCATGCAGTCTGGGAACTAGTGAAAGTAGCTTGTCAAAGCATTTACCATGAAGGTATTTGTTGAAAAGACAGAGGGAGGTGACAGCACATCTGTGAGAGAGCGACTGTAGATGCGATGCCAGATCAGGACCAATCACATTGCATATTGGTCTCTGGATTTATGTAAATTCATGAAACAGAACAGGATATAGGAGATTTCCCTGGGCATAAACACCATGCATATGGTGGTTTTCTAAGCATAGCTTCTATGGGGCACCCAGTGAGGATCAAAGTCACTATTCATTTGTAATTGTTATGGCAAGACAATCATGCTAACCATTAGACCGCAGTAAAGTAGGAGCCATGCATATGTAACCGAGAATCTTTTTGACAAAGAGGAAGATATCATGGAACAGAGAATTTGAGAGATAGAGGAGTTTAAATTAGTTTCACAAAATGCTGAAATATCTGGAGAACATTTTTTTTTTAAAAATACTAAAAAGTGATGATTAGAGTTAATATGAAAATGGATTTATACATTTTATTTATTCTTGAGAATTGACAAGAAAGATATTAAACACTATTTATTTATTAGAGGGAAAGAAAAACATTTTTCATAGTAATTTATAAAATGGTAAATAATAAATATTGCATTGTAGCTGGTTTATATATTTCATAATTTTGTAATTTTTAAAACATTTTTGAATAAAAAGAGTTAATAATAAATATCGCATTGTATCACTGTATCGGCACGTATACCACAAATATCAGAGAAAGAAAGATTGACAGGGTTATGTTACTTTTTTTGCTTACTGGTTTATCTTTTCTTTTAATTGTAACTGTCATGAGAAGATTATTTTGTTTTTTTTTTTTCCTAAAAATTCCATCTTGGGTAAGACAATAAACTACATCTGTATCCTGGATAAGATGATAAACAACATCAAACAGCAAGGCCTCTGAGGTTTTGAGGAGCGTGGAACTACCTCTTAATTGCTTGTGTTCCCAGGTCCATTCAGACCCAAGGTGGTAGTACCTGTTAGGGTCCCGTCTATGGGCAAATAGTTAACTCCCAAACTGGGGTCAAAACACTATGAATGTGTAAAAATAGGTTTTAATACCAGAAATACTTTGTAAAAAAATTATTACGAGCAATACATTTAAAAAAAAATATTACCAGCTATACATTATTGAAAAACAAATATACCAGCAATATATTTCTGTAAAAAAAAAATGCAACATTACCAGCTATACATTTTTTGAAAAAAAATATTACCAGCAAAAGAAAATTATTACTAGAAATAGATTTTTTAAAGGAAAAAATATTACTAGAAATAGATTTTTGGAAAAAAAATATTACCAACAATGAAAATTTTGTTGGCATTAAATAACACATTGCGGTTGATATACCATAAACCAAACCAAACCAAACCCTAAAAATTAAAATAATTGTTGTGGACCCAGAATATGTCTGAAAGAAATCTCGAAAAACATATTATTAAACAAAAAGAATGGATACAAAAGTGTTGCATGTCCGACTGACAGCAAAGTACAGTAGTCAATTTGTCAACTGTAGACAGTGATATTTAGTTACCCCCCACCCCACGAGGGTTACATGTGGCACAAGGCCGGTTTGTGGGATGTCCAAGCCTGTAGGTTCAGCCAAAAATAATCCCTCTTTTAACCCGCATAAATGAGTTCAGGGGCAGTCAACCTCTCCGAACGAGACTCTGCCCTTCGGCAGAGCCTCATCTGGGTTCCTCTCCGCCCAAAGGCAGAGAGTTCGACTGTTTAGCTGGAACAGGTCAACCGTAGACAGTAGATGTATATAGCAGACATATATATAGTAATAGGACGAATCCATTTAGTCCATAAAGATAGTTCCCATAACAATAATGATCACTGTCCATCATCTTAAGCATTACAAACTATGTGGAAGGGGGTTAAGACTAAAGCATAATGACGTGTCTCTGGGTTGCCAGCTGGAAGTATTAGGTTGGTGCAAAAATAATGACGTAATAATGTCGTTTTTTGACGTATTTTTTAATGTCAAAAAACAACATTATTATGTCATTATTTTTGCACCAACCTAATATATGCAGAGACACCTATCCATGTGCGACATAGCACTGAAAATACACCGATAAGTAACAGCAAGTAAAAATAAAAAATGTAGTAATGCTAAATAAGTTTCTCTTTCTGAATCAAATTTGTTGCCTGAAAACTTTTTTGTTATAAGCTTCTGTTCCATTCACAAACAATTCCGAGGACTCCTATACCTGTTTTGTTTTAAACATTGACATAAAGACTGCTGATAATTTATGAAAATTTAAAAAACAGAACTAGATTTCAAAGCTTTAAATTCAGAGTTATCCTGTTAATACACTGTTTGCCAACCATAAAGAGAGAGAGGAGAGAATAGTATTCCTTACTTCATAGAGAGGGTGAGAAGTGGTGGATTTCTTCTTTTTTTTTTTTCAGAAAATTTTTGTCAGATTAGAAAAGTTGTCATGTAGTGCGTTCTGTCCTTTAGGACATCATCAGACTGAACTAATATTTAGCTTGAGGCAACTAACCATGTGCACAAAGGAGAGAGGATGCTGAAATTACCTTGATGCAACTAAACATATACACAAAGACGAGGGGATGCTGAAATTTTAAATGAAAAAAACAAAAAGTAAAATAAAATAAACTGACTAGACTATATACCCAAAACAGATTTAAAAGAAAAAAAAATTAAATTTAAATTTAAAATTTGAACATCCCCTTCATGAGCATGTGTAGTCCTGTTCTTTTATTGTTCTCTCTTCTTAAGAATGTTTTTTCTCATATTCTAAAGCCACTAAAACATAAGAGGTTACTGAGCGTGAAAGAATAAAAAGAAAGAAAAATATTATTAAAGAATGAGAACAATAAAAAATGAAGAAAGTAAATAACAATTGATATGGAACTGGTTGGAAATATTTCTTTAGTCCAGTGAAGTCCTAAAGCCATATAAAACTTTTCCTACTTTGTCATAGTTTTTCCTAAAATTGTTTCTATACATCATATATAGAAATTTATAAATCATTTTCCCATTCTTACCTTTGCCGAAGCTATTGGTATGAATGTAACAAACTTGGTTTCCTGATTGCTTTTCTCTACTTGTACATCCAATTATTGATCTTAAAAGTAGACCATTAGACTTTGTTATTAGGATTAATTGAACAATATTTCTGGCTTTATTCTCTCTTTTCATAAAGTTCAGATGGAGAAAGATTATTATTTCTTTAATCTTGTGAATTCCCAAATCATTTGATAACATATTTATTGCAATCCACATCTTGTATTGCTACTTTCTTCCTGTTCATTTTAGCCTACATTGATCATGTTGAAACACTGGAGTTAGGAAATACGGTCACCCATCTAGGTGCCTGGCCAGCACCTAGATGGGTGACTGCTTGGGAATACAAGTGTTGTAATGAATTTAAATAAAAGGAATAGTAGGTGCTCAAGGAATTTGACTTTACTGAAGTTAAGCAGTGTCAAGCCTGGCCAACACCTAGATGGGTGACTGCTTGGGAATACTAAGTGCTCAAGAAATTTAAATAACATTATATGAACAGAAAAGGAATCTTTTACAAAATAACACACTCAATGCATTAGTTGCTCACTGCAATGAGTTTCACCATAATTTTAATTTAAAAAATGCTACTTTAATTAAATTAAAAATACAATTTACTAAACTCATTTTGAGTTTCACCATAATTTTTATTTAAAAAATGCTACTTTAATTAAAAGAGAAAGCAATTTACTAAAACGAAAATGTATAGAAAGTGCTGTAATCGATAGATCATTCATAGTAAAATTGCAGATGAGATTGAGAAAGATTCCTTTAAAATAGTAAATTATATCCTCTTGTATGATGAACAATGTTGCATTGTTTGGACATTTCAGCAGAAACAAAGAAATAAGACTGATAAAGAAAATCGTTTTTTATTTCTTTTTTAAATTCATAATCCCTGATTAATGTGTCTTCTTAAATGAATTATTTTTCTTTTTGCAGCTTGCATCTTGACAATACTGGGAAGGCATTATGGATATTCAAAAACCAAAAAAGTCTTTACAGTGTCAAATTTGTGGATTGTCAGTTCGCAGTGAGTCTCATCTTGAGGTACATGTGAGAACACATATAGGGGAAAAACCATTTCATTGTGAGACCTGTGGAGCTAATTTTTCACTAAATTCAACTCTCAAACAGCACATGTTAACACACACTGGAGAGAAACCTTTTAAATGTGAAACCTGTGGAGTTAGATTTTCCCAAATTGCAACACTCAACCAGCATATGCTAACACACACTGGAGAGAAGCCTTTCACATGTGAAATTTGTGAAGGGAGATTTTCTAGAAATTCAAGTCTCACACTGCATATGAGAATACACACTGGAGACAGACCATTTTATTGTGAAATCTGTGGAGACCGATTTACCCAAAATGCACACCTCAAGGAACACATGTTAAAACACACTGGAGAGAGAAATTTCCGTTGTGAGAAGTGCAATGCCACATTTTCCAGGAACTCGAGTCTCAAGCGGCATATAAAAAGACACAGTGGAGAGAAGGCTTTCACCTGTCAAATCTGTAGTGTCAAATTTACACGAAATGCACACCTCAAAATGCACCTGAGAAAACACACATTGTAGAGAGATGTTTCGGTTGTGTGGTGTGTAACCAAGCATTTTCTCAGAATATGAATCTCAAAATGGCATACGACTGAACACACTAGAGAGAAACCTTTCTAATGTAAAATGTGTTATTGGATTTTCTCATAATTCACTCTTAGAAATTTTTCTATTATGATATTTTTGGGTTACTAATGCACACTTTTGTGAAACTATTCCATGGGGTTGTGATTTGGCTAACATTTTTTTAGTAATGCAAATTTCAAAAGCCTTACTGTACAATATAAGAAGTTAGATTTTCACAGTATTCAGATGTTGATTTTCTCAAAATTCATACGTTGTACACTCTCTTTGTCAGTCTGGGACATCCTTGTGAAAAGAGATTGTGTCAAGTTATCATGCAATGGTAAAAAGAGTAGTGCTTTCCCTTCCCAATGCTATTGAGCTCTGTTCATGGGTAAACATTACAAACACCCATATGCACATGTGCATGCACCCCCTTCATAGATATATATATTTGGGGAAAGATGTATGAGAGAGTGGTAAAAGTTTTTGTGTGATATGTTTCCTCCTTTAGGACTTCATCAGACTAAGTTTGTTTACGTTGATGTGACTGCACATGTGCACAAATGATAAAATTTGTCACAACTATGTCGAAAACAATAAAAGACTTTATCAATGCAAAACAATAAGCTAAAAGTTGAATTTACTTCATCACCTGTAACGATTGCCAGAAAGAATACATTGGAGAAACGTCAAGTTCAAATAAAAGATTTCATTAACACAAAAGGGATATTTTACAAAATAACACATTAAACCCTTTAGTTGTTTACCGTAAAAAGACTGACTTTAATTTTGATATATAAAAGAGCTACACTAATTAAAAGAGAAAAATATCACTAAGATGAAAATATTTAGCAAGTGCTTTAATCACTAGATCATCCACAATAAATTTGCATTCTTATGGCATGTCACTACTCATAGATCATCATAATGTGGGATATTTTATAACAAAGGTGATGTAAATGAAAAGAAAAAAGAATCTAAATGGAATCGGCTAGATTATATATCCAAAAGGCTTATTAAAAAACTCATCTTTAAATTTTAAATTCCAAGTGTCTCACATTTGTAAACAATCTTAGCCCAGTGAAGTCCTAAACAATGAAATGCATCATACACAAAATTTTGCTCAAAATTGTTCTTGATATATAAAAATTTATATATCATATATATATATATATATATATATATATATATATATAGTGTAACCCGGATATAAGAGAAATTTTCTCTGGTCCCAAATTAGAGCCTGTGTTAATGTATATATAATAGACCAAACCAGGATTTAAGAGACTTCTTCTCCGGCCCCGACAACTCTCTTATATCCGGGTTACACTGTGTGTGTATATATATATATATATATATATATATATATATATATACATACAAGAAGGGATCCAAAAGTAACCAAAATTGTGTCATATAATTTTATTCATTTATTGTTGTATGTTTATATTGTTATCACCTTCAAAGTATTCTCCATTTGAAGCAATGCACCGGTCCAGACGTGTTTTCCACTGTTCAAAGCAGTCCTGGAACTCTTGTGAAGTTATGTTTTTTAATGACTCTGTCGTTTTCTTCTTAACCTCTTCTGCTCTGCAAAACGTTCTCCTTTGAGGATTTTCTTCATTCAGGGGAACAAAAAAGAGTCGCAGAGGGCGAGATCGGGTGAACAGAGAGGCTGGGGAAGTCGGGTCATGCCATTCTTGGTCAGAAACTGTCTCACACTCAAGGCGGTGTGCACTGGAACATTGTCATGATGCAACCACCACCCTCCTCTTTGCCTCAGGTCAGGGCGTTTTCATCTCACCTTGTCTCGCAAACGCTTCAGGACTTCCAAGTAAAAAGCCTGGTTAACAGTTTGACAAATCAGCATCGTCTTGACTTTGGACTTCACTTAACGTGCTTTTTTGGGTTGTGGTGACGTTAGGTGCTTCGACTGACTTGATTGCTGCTTCATTCCCAGGTCGTAGCCATAGCGCCAGCTTTTCGTCTCCAGTGATGACCTTTGAAAAAAGGTCTGGATCAACGTCCAACTGTTCTTTCAGTTTATGACAGGCATCTTTTCAGCCATGGTAAAAATAGACGAAAAGGTGTGAAGCCCTTCAAAACAAATGTGAACAATGACCCCAGTTAGTTTAGGTTTAGAATACGTTTTATTTAACTACGATTTGAAATATTTTCATTTTTAATTTTTATTATACTATATTTTTTAAGAACAATTAAATGTATTAGAATCCCTTATAGTATGTAGAATTATTTTTACATCAAGTATAAGTATGTATATTAGGTTACAAATTTTTTTTTTTTTTTGTATTTAAATATTATTTAAGTAAAATTTATGACAATGACGGCAAAAATAGTTACTTAATTTCACTGATTTAGTAAACTTTTATTTTTTATATAAACCTAGTAATATATTGTTTAGGCTGAAATGGAACTAATGTCTTTAATTTAATTACAAAATTAAATTTGTAGCTTTTAGCTTCCATTTTTGAAACATGGTTAGAACTGTGTAGCGAAAAAAAACATATTTTAAATAAATCAATTTATAATATTAATGCTCTGGAAATTTACATTGAGCACTATTTTGTAAAAATAAAAATATCTATAAGAACACCAGATTATATATCTTACTGTTCTTTCTTTTTATATATATATATATATATATATATATATATATGTGTGTGTATAAAATAATCATAAAAGTAGTTCCTCCAGGTATAGTTGTATTTTGTCATTATGAAATGTTTTTTGTAACTTCAAGGCTTATGCCAACATCATTTTGAAACATCGGTTCTTGTGTGATCACCAAAGTTGAGCAATATCAAGTCTGGTCAGTACCTAGATGGGTGACTGCTTGGGAATACTAGGTGCAGTAAGCTTAGATGTGCAGGTGGTGTAATGCATAATGGTACGGAATTTGAAACTGGAGATCTGAGTCCCAATTTCTGTTGTGTTTGTTATATCGACCTAATATGCAAAATACCCTTGGGAAACGTTTGAATCTACGTGTTCTTCCCCAAGCTATAGGCTTATTAGTAGGATGTGTATCGGTAAATCATTACTATCTCCAAAGAAACTGAAATATTTTCCAGCTTTAAAAAACCTGCAATAGGTTGAAAAGCTATAAAAAACAAATTAGTCAATAAAACCGTTAACATCAAACTGCTTGGAGTCTTGACTTTAATTCTCTGAACAACACTTGACATTTGTCAGTCAGTTATGTGCCATGCGTGATACATGCTTAAGCGATCATGTATCTTTCAATACATGACTAACGAAGCAGATTTTTTTTCTGTAGTAGGTTGCCATTTCTTTCTGCAGTAGACCAGTTGCCATCCAAGGCTATAGAACCTGGTCTGTCTTGCTATTTATCCATAGCTGGGGGGGAGAATAAGAGGATTCATACCTTTCCCAAGGGTATTAGCATGTAAGTGAATGTAATGGATTCGAACTCGGCTCTCCGATTCCTCAATCTGAGCCACTCCTCCTCCTGTTTTTATTTCGCTATAATAAAACGGCTTTTCATACAGAAGCTGTCTTTCCTTTTCATTTTTCCTCACTATTTCTACATTTCTGCATGTATGTGATCATTTGTTGTAAAATTATTGGGTTTTGTAGTGGAGTTATTAGTCTGAGTAAATAATTATAAACCTCCTAATATTTATATATACAAAAATGTTCCTAAAAATGAGAACAAAAGTATTATTTATTATCTGGTTCTTATGTGGTGTTGGTGAAACAAGAGATTGTAATCCCTATCTATAAAAGGCAGGATGTGTGTGTGTGTAACGAATGCACGGCCGCAATTTTCAACAGATTTGCACCAAAATTTACATGCACATGCTCCATGTTAGAGGGAAGGCCAAGACCAACTTTGCATTTCACAACTTCAATTGATAGTGGAAATAATCGAGCTTTTCATGCTTCTACGGCAGTTTTCATGTAGTTTGCGGCCATTTTCTACTGGCCAGAGTGAGAGCCTATAGCTGGCTGCTACGAATAAGCAAGAAGATTCTATTGGCCAGCGTGAGAGCCAACAGCTGACTGACACAAATGTTAAATAGCATGCAAAAAAAAATCGATGGCTGCATTCGTCACTAGTGGGAAAAATTTAAATCTGCATGGCACTTTACTCCAATTGGCTCATTTGCTTGCTTAAACTCAACGTTGATTCTGATTCCGCAGAACTGGGTTGGGTGTGAAAAAGTATTTGTTGTTAACATTCTTTTTCATTCAGTTTTTCCAGTTACAAGTCTTTTTTTAAAGCTGATCATTTTGTGTTCATTTTGTTTAGTTTTTTTTTTTTCGTAACAGATTTAATGTTTAGTATAGTGCTTAGAAAAAATTTGCAGTGTGAGATAGGCAAGAAGTAAGGCATGTAGCAACATCAGCACGGCAAAGGGCACTCCTTTAAAGGCAAGGAAGGGCAAAAATATTTTAAGTCAAGTGATAGCAATTGCTGTATGAGTCGTACGATTTTTGAATCAAGCATGGGCAACGCCGGGCCATGCTGCTAGTACTGACTAAAATTGTAATCTTAGGGTCAAATGCAGATGTTGTAGAGTAGCTAGCATGCCTTCAGCACCCTCCCAGATGGCCTGGCTCATAGCCTTAAATAGTCTACGATTAAGAACTTGAACAGTTGATTAATAAGTTGATAATAAGCTGATTAATATTTGGACTGATCTTCGTTTGGTTCTCCAGCATTTGACCGGACCGTCATCTATTTCTTGTAAGTTGTCTTGTTAATTGCTTTGTAACTTATTGTTATGTGTTTTTTGTATGTATCCATTAGCATCGGAAACTGGTGCTGAATAAATATATTAAGCACTCATTCTTCTCTGTGTATCATTCACCTCAACAATACATCAAATATGGATAGGAATTCAACAGAAGGTTAAGATAAGAATAAGCAAAGTGTATTGTCTCTCTTGTATGTTTTTTTTCTTTTATAGATATGTGTAATGAGTGTCCAGATAATTTAGTTAGAAAATACAAGTGTCTGAAGTGTTCTTAACTTAAATTTTTGCTGAGTGCTAAAAGATAAATATTATTATGGCTTGAAAAAGGAAAAGGAGGTGAAATTTTCTTTGACACACGTGAACTGCTTGTCTAATAGTGGGAATGTCACATGTTTGCCTGTGTAGAGGAGAAAAGTCAGGTAGATTCTCATTTGTTTAGAAAGAGTGAATTAATGATAATTATAATTGTTATAATTATTTTGCTATGAAGTTTTTAGGTGTGCTATATTTATGGGATAAAGTGCTCAATAGCTGAGATAGAACATATGTAAATATAAAAGTGGACACTGAAGTCAAGACCCAGAGGTGACAGGCTGTTTCATGCTAGATGCAATCATCAGGCCGCCTGATGATTGCATCTAGCATGAAACAGTCTGTCGCCTCTGAGCGTTGACCTCAATGTTCACTTTTATATTTAATTATTTTATTATAATTATTTTTATACACTATAATTAATTTTTAATTTTTGAAGCACACAACAGTTTTAAATTGAAAACTCCTGACATATTGCTCTTTTTTACTTTTGCATGTGCATATGTATATATTTTTATTGGTCCTTGTAAAGATTGTTTATCAGTGAATCAATTTTTTGCAGCTAAGACAGGGGAAAATTCAGAGGCCCAATTCTGACTCGGTCAGTCTTTATTCTGTCATTGTATTAGGTTGTCACATATACTCGTTCATTTTTTTTCTGACACTCTACGAACGATCTCGAAGAATAATCTTTTGTAGTATGTTTTGCATTTACTGATTAAAGAGGAACTGCTAGGGGATTGTCTCGGAAGACGGCAAGCTTTTATTTTCCTGTCACTCATTATCTTCACTCAGTGGGTAAGATCCAGAAACTTGTGTATATTTCTGAGATGATGTATTATATACACTATTTACATTATTTGGACTATTGTCTTCATCTTTGTTGCGATATTCATCACAATGTTTTAGTCATTGTATGCTCCGGCCTTCTTCAGGTGGTTAGAATGTCGAACTGAACCCTTTATTTCACTCGCTGGGGTAGACTGTTCTAGTTCCACGTGCTATGTCTAATGGATGTCAGTTATCTTCTGTTAATTGCCCTCTCCAAGTTCTCCACTTCCTTAACCAGGTATTGAACTCCCAACTCTTTGGGTACTGTCACTGGATCTAACCAACGCCTTTATCTACTGTGGATAAAGCATTAGTTAGATCCAGTCTACTCCAGTGAGCGAACTAAAGGGTTCATTTCGGTATTACAACCACCTGAAGTACAACGGCCGAAACGTGATAAATAGGGCAACAAAGATGAGGACAATAGTCTGAATAATGTGAGTAGTGTCCAGAAACTTGTCATATGCGTGCCACACTCACTGACTGAAAGAAACAGACCCCCAGCACTGTATTGCTATCAGTTTACTCACGTACAATTGATTCTCATCGACCTGAACAGGTCGGTTGAAACACAGAGAGTCTGTGAGTTCGAACTTCCCTGCTTCAAAATGGAAAAAACATTTTTGTGCTATTTTGTTGGTGATGAAGTCATGTCCATATACAGCACAAAAGTCTCAGGCGGGTTTGGCAGCTTTGTGACCTTGATTAAAAGCAAAGAGAAAATACCATCAAACATGCTCATTCTTGCCTACATGGCATTTCATCTCAAAGGGGTGTCTAATCTGAAATGACATTAGCTAACAGTTTCACAGGATGTCCAGCATTGCGGAGAAGCAAAAATCACTGTGAATGATTATTCTCCAAGATCATTTGCTGAATATCAGAAAAAAATAAGCAAATATATATAACAACCTAATTACAAGCCTTTTTCAAAAGTTAATTAGTGTGAATTGAACATGAAAAACTTCAGTTGTATGTAGAGCTTGCTGAAATGTTCAGTCCAACAAAGGTGCTCTTCCCAAAAAAATGATGTGTGGAAGTAAATTTTTGGCACTGTTATAGACAAGTGTATGGTTGCAAGAAAGAAATACAACAGCAGAAATAGATTTACGTGATTTCAACAGGAACATGTGAGTTTGGGACAGCTACCTTGTGGTATAGTTCATAAGCCGGCTTCTGATCTGGGTCGATCTCTCATAGTAGTTCTCACTGTTTGGCGTGGCACTCCTCCTGCTGACTGGCCATGACAGGTTTCTTCCCTGGCCTCCTGTTGACTGCTGCTGGCTGACCGTGACAGGTCTCTTCCCTGGCCTCCTGTTGACTGCTGTTGTACTTCCCTGTGTGACCCCTTTTATGGCGTTTTTTATGGCTTAACAGTCTTGAAAAACGACACGAGTATAATTAGGAGGGAAGCATTTTTATTGGTCAAAAATAGAAACACTTTAAAATATTATTTTATTTTTTGACCGGAACTCGTGCATATGCGTAAACGACAATAATGGTCATTTTGTGACAGGGCCTTGTCCCGTTCACATCCGGCTCTCGCTCTTGAGTATGTTTGTAATTGTTAACCCTTACAGCTTCGTACCACAGTGTTTCTTCTCTATTTGACGGCAAATCTAGTCATTAATTAAATTAACGAATTAATTAATATCACGTTTCCTTGACTTTCTCCCATTTAGCCCAAGTGTTGAAACTCCTGTTCAAGTTCTACTTAACATTTAACACACTGCATAATTTCTAAATATTGCTTCCCTTTTACTGCATATAGAATCTCTCAAAATATAGTTTTATATATTAGTTCTATATATTTGAAATTGCAGTAGCCTGGCTCTCAATTTCAGTAAAGATTCTTTTTGATGTTGCCATAGACTGCACAACTTGCACTGGCAGGGAAAACATTA
>OZ010575.1:96637071-96879571 GCA_963932145.1 Acanthosepion lycidas
TGATTATCAACACACATTTTTATAACCGGAAAATAAAATAATATTTTTATTAAAAAAAGTAAACCAAACAGCAATTTTTATTAAAATAACTCGCCTGCAAAAACGCCTGATAATTATGCACCAACCCAATATATTAGGTTGGTGCAAAAATAATGTCGTTTTCTCACTTATGTTACTATGTGAGAAAACGACATTATTTTTGCACCAACCTAATATACCTCGAGGGATTTACTAAGCGTAGCTTAGATGTGGCACAATGCCAAAAGTATGGAGCACCCTGTCAAACTCACGACTCAGTTGTAAATTGATCTAGTGAGAGAAGCTTGTTAACCATTACATTATGTCGAAGTGCCCAAACCTATATACATATATGTGTACATAAAAGTAAATTCAGAAGACGATTTTTCTTCATTTTAAAACTTGACATAACTTTTTACGACAAACAAATGACCATTTATTTTATTCAGTTGAGCTGGCTCACACATTCATGAGTCTATCACACCAACTATTAGAGTCTTACTACATCAAGTTCAGAAGCTCATTAGGGTGGTATTATAGTGGTTGCTATGTTTTTCACACCCACATACACTCCAAGTCATTCTCCTGCGATTGGCTAATAAATTATTACTGCCTTTGTATAGGACAATTTAGCCATCGCACTCATTCCTTTGAATCTTTTAGTTCTGAGCATACTTACCTATTCTGTTTAGTATGGGTGTACACTGTAGTGTGATTGGTTAATTTTTAACCAATCACATATTTTTAATGTAAGATCAAGTTTTTCCCGTGGCTCCACGGGAGCCTACCTCTTTTCCTTAAATAGGGCGACTTTTTGCAAGTCACCAGTAAGATCTAGTAAGATCCCAGCCATCAGCACAAATCCACGATCTTGCTCATCACATTCTAACACAGACACAGAATTTCGTAACTACAAACTTACATTTTCTCTCTGAAACTTTTGCCAAGCACAATCAACCAGAATTTTGTTGATTTAAACCAGTTTATTCACAACACATTTCAAGCAATTGTATTTCTTGGTGTTATTCATTTTTCACATGCAAACTTTGCTCTAACAATTATTTCAGAACATTTATCTCACATGAGAACTTTCTTCAAACGGTTGATTTCAATCAATCTACAGTCAAAGGGCAAGAACATCCTTCTCTTTAATCTACATTGTGAATACGATTTTAGTTCATGCTTGTTGTTGTATTTTATTCAATATATATTTGTTGGTTAACAAATTGGAGTTGTTGTTCTTTCTTGAATCCTGTACGTGGAAGAATCACTAATAAAAATAGTAGTAGAACCTATATATTTGGTGTTCCTGCTACATTTAGTGAATCGACCCGACGCTATATTTGGTACAAACGCTACAGTATCCTGTGTTATTACATAGTTGGTCAATGTATGTGGTTGCCTGGCAACCAACCCCTCTTCCTCCATAGTTAGGTGTCCAAAGCAGGAGATCACTTGCAAATTCTTGTTTTGCTTGCCAGTAATGTCCTGCAAAGCAAATTCTGTGTTCGCATAACCTTATAGAAATATCAGTGGGGTATCCATATGTCCATAGAGATTAGGTTTAGTTGGATGTTGTTTCCAAGAGATATTGTTTAGCTGTCAGCATCCGAGTTTTGACTCTAAGGAACTTTTATCAAGCCAAATGTTAGGATTTTATTTTGCAACAAGTATTTATAAACAAAATTGATAACCTTTTGTTATTAAAATATATATATTTATATATCATACATAAATTTATACCATACTAAAATAAATTAAATATTAATTGCATAAAGAAGTCAACTCCATTTACTCACTTTCGATTATTTGACATTAAATTACATCACTTAGCATTTTACATAATTTACCCAGTAAATTTTAAAATTTTGAAAAACAGACATTTTTAATTTTGTTTATAAATACTTGTTGCAAAATAAAATAGTTACATTTGCATTTATAAAATCCATCAGAGGACAAAACACGTCACCTAAGATGTTTTACTTTTGTATATATATATATATATATATGTGTGTGTGTGTATAATTTAATTTATTGCTTAAACGTCATTTTTAATAGATACCTCTATTTGAGTATATACTCTGTTTTTATTTATTTAGTAAACAATATATTATTTCCATCTACCGGCCTGAATATTCAAGAAATTCTGTTAGAAAAATATCTGCCCTCTAACAGGATTCAAACTTGTGTCCCCTAGGAGAAAGCATCATTCTGACGTACTTTGACCTCTCAGCCATGAAGCTCTTGGTCAAACAAAGCTTGAATAGTGTTTTGAACACAGATTTTTTCCTGATTCTCCAAATATACATACAGTAGGTTCTTTGGCATATAGTGTGTGTATGAATATATATATATGTATTGTATACTGTCATCCACAGACAGACTGTTTCACATTTGGCATCAGCCGGAGATTCTAACTCCTAGGCTAATGACACCTGTCAGGGAGAAAGGTGAATTTTTACGTATTCATTTTTTCCATAAACACACCAGCAATCAAGATTTATTTATTATAAACTGTTACATTGGAACATGCAAGTTACTGCAACAAAAATGCATATTTTTCTGAAGTCTAAAGATGTCTCATCAGACAGTTAACTTTGCATGTTCCAATATAACAGATTATAATAAATATTGCTCTACTCTTGTATTGAGCCCTTTTTTAAATGAATGTTTGAATTTATACTCTTTTCGTTTTTACATTTATATGTCCATATATATATATATATATATATATATATATATATATATATATTTGTTTTTTGTATGAATGATTCATGAATTTATAAATTATATTTGCACCTTTTAATTGAAATTAAAATAATTGATCCAACGTGCAACTCTCGGATAATAAGTGTGACATTACTGTAATTATTGAACAATATAGTTCATGCCATATTCACGGAAAATCTACCAGTAAAAAAGAATTCTCTTATTGCTATATTTGTACAAAAACGCAGAACCTTAAAATTTAAATTCAAACTCAGCGTTGCGACCGCACGTTCCAAAACAATAATACATTTCTCATAGCATTTTTTCGGATTACATCTCTATTTTCGTTGTCCTCTTATTACTGAGAAGTAAAAACAAGAACAGAATCTACTTCCATACCTGATGATGTCTGTAGGAACAGACGAAAGCTTGTAAAATTAAAAAGACCTTATGCAACTGGAATTTATAAACGGGGATCATATCATTCATATACAGGTTCGGGGTTGATATATCTTATTTATATTGTTTGCGACGAAGTATTCTCGCCATTTAAATCATTAACCTCTATATTTGTTTTTTGTATAAATGATTCATGAATGTATATACATATATATATTTCCAAGAGGATAGAATCCAGGTAGAGCTCAATGTCCAAGACAGAGCAAGACTATAATATAAAAGGCTCAAACATTAATATTCCATGGTTATAATTTATTACATTGGAATCGTAATCATGATGTATGTATATATATATATATATATATATATATATATATATATATATATATAAATTAGATAATCCGTATGGGTAAACGCAAGGAGGATAAAATCCAGAGAGCTCAATGTAAGTCCAAAGCAGATAATTTAAATGAAACTTAAAGTGGTTTTTATTTAAATTATATATATATATATATATATATATATATATATATATATATATATATATATATATATATATATAACTCCACACCAATCAGGCATTATGTATAATTGCATAGAGCATGAAATTCTGAGTTGTACTGTCAGTGTGGGGTATTATGTATTTTTATTAATATATACTTAATAGCTCTGTTATTTGTCATTGAGCACTGTTTTTCTTACATCAAAAGACAGATATATATATATATATATATATATATTTGAACACATACGTATATATATATATTCAAATAAATATAAATATACATATAAGTGTTCAAATTCATATACATACATACATATATATATATATATATATATATATATATATATATATATATATATAATGATAAAAATAATTTTATGGTATGCTATATTTATGTACTCAACATCAGGGATAGACCATATGTAAATATAAAAATGGCCATCAAGATCAACACTCAGTGGTGACAGTCTATTTTTATGCTTAGATGTAACTGACAGCCTGACAGATTTAAGCAAGAAACAAACTGTCACCACATGGTGTTGACCTTAATGTCCATTATATATATATATATATATATATATATATATATATATATATAAAAATAAGTGGACATTAAAGTCAACACCAAGTGGTGATAGTCTGTTTTATACTTCAATGCAATTGTCCAGCCATGGTGAATTGACTTTAGTGTCTATTTTTATATTTATATATACTCTATCTTTAATATTGAGCACTTTTACCCATAAATATAGCATATCTTAAAATTATATTACTGTATCTATCTATCCATACATATATATATATATATATATATATATATATATATATATATATATATTAAAATAATGAGAAAGAACAGTAAGATTTACAATCTGGTGTTCTTAGTAATTATTTTTAGGAACTGAGCTTGATATGAAACAGTAGAGCATAATATTATAATTATTTTGTATTTTATCGCTATACAAGAATTACCATGTTCCAAAATAGAAACTAAAATTTTAAATTTAATTATTTAAAATCCATAGCTACATTCCATTCTTAAGTGATTTTTGGAATAACCTATTAAGAAATTTACTTAATTTATAAGCCCAATCTTAATATTTTAAGTTGTTAAAGTTATGGAAAATTCAATCATTTTGATAAGGGGTGGTTGGGTTTTAATTTCTTTAGACAATTTATGTGTCAAATATAAGTTACTTCCAAAATTAGTTTAAGTTAAGGTGGGTAGGGGTAACTGCTCACAAAGACATCCATTTTTATGTGTCATCTTGGTTTTCAATGACAAAAAATATTGGTCATTTTTAAAAGTTTTAGTTTCTGTTTTGAAACATGGTAAGTCCTGTGTAGTGATGGAACTATATTTTTAAAATACAAAATAATTATTATATATATATATATATATATATATATATCCATGTGAGTAGTGTGGATATAGGTAATAAAACTGGGTAGCAACAGTCTGCTTGATGCTTAAGGGAAAAGTAAATATCAGACAATGTGGGTGTAAGAGTAGCTTGAATATTTAGATATTTCTGGTTTATTGTGTAATTTTAGCAGCTATTGAAAAGGACTTATTGTAGGCCAGTAAATGGTTATTTTCAGTTTCCTGATGGCTACTATATAGTGTTGTTTGTTATTAATTATCCAGGTCATAAACATATATAGTCAAGTTACTTTCACTTGCCTGGCAATTGTATTTAAGCATAAAACCGACTGTCACCATATCATGCTGAGACCTATATCTACACTGCTTATATTTATATACACCCTGTTCCTGATATTGTGCACTTTTTCTCTTATAAAATATAGTGCATTTTAAAAACTTTATTTTATATATGTATATATGCACATAGGAACAAAGTTCAAATTACAGCCAAGTCTGTGTTTACTTCAGATTAATGACATTGGGAAAAGCCAGGAGCTACTTTGTGCAGCAAGGCTTTTGAGATTTTCATTACTAAAAAAAATGTTGCTCAACTGATATCATGGAATTATTTCACAAAAGTGTGCGTTATTAGCATGTTGATTTATAAACAAATTAAAAATTTCCCAATGGAAGTTTTCCCCAAAGGTGTGTTACTGTGTTTTTTGTGGAATGAATTATAAGAAAATCCAATTACACATTGCTACTCAGTCATGTGTATTCACTAAATGTAACATATATATATATATATATAAGTAAACATAGAAGTCAACACTTACAGGTGACAGTCTGTTTCATGCTAGACGGAATCATCAGGCCATGAGTGCTGTTATTTTTCTCGGCTATTTGTATATACGGGTCAGTGGTGCATTGTGGGTAGTCTATTTTGGCGGTTATTTTACCGGAAGAAATAACTGCCAAAATAGACTACCCACAATGCACCACTAACTCGTATATATAAAAAGCCAAGAAAAATCACAGCAATCGTGGCCTGACGATTCCGTCTAGCATGAAACAGACTGTCACCTGTAAGTGTTGACTTCTATGTTCACTTTTATATTTACACACACACAATCTCTGATATTGAGCACTTTATCTCATAAATATAGCACATCTTAAGACCATATTTTTTCATATTATATATATATATATATATATATATATATATATATATATATATATATGTATGTATGTATGTATAAATGTATCTGAATACAAGTTTGGTGAAGATGGAAAAAAGTTTCCAGTAACCAAAAACACTATTTTTTTTAAAAAAAGTGCTCAATGCAGAGTAGAGCAAATAATATTTATTTAAAAAGTATAACATATGTATGTTATAACATCACTACAAAAATAGCCATTTTGTTTCAACACTTCAAGTGTTTTGTCAAGTGATGGTGTTGCAAGTAAAATAAAGAGTTAAATAATTATTTGACATAAAGAAAACAATAGCACATAAGCTGCCATGCGACAATATTACTGAAGGGGAACATATAGCCCTCGACATGCTGACACATAGAGATGACCTAATCATAACACAGTCTGACAAAGGGGGTGCCACAGTGGTCTGTGGAAACGAAGAATACATTAAAGAGGCTAACAAACAGCTAGCCGTCAAAGAAACCTATAAAAGTTTACCTACAGATCCCCTCCCCGAATACCAAAAAGAATTTACTAGCTCACTAAACATAATGCTTTGCAACAACCTAATCAACAAGGAAACATGCACAACACTTACACCCACAAACATTACACCTGCTCATTTCTATCTCTTTCCTAAAATACACAAAAGCAACAACCCAGGAAGGCCGGTCATCTCATCATTCAACTGCTACATGACAAAAATTTCCAAATACATAGACCATTACATACAACCCCTAGCTAAGGAAGTAAAATCCTACATCAGAGACACAACAGATCTACTAAACAAAATTAATCACATACAAACAGTTCCAGAGAATGCTATTCTAGTAACTATGGATGTAAAGTCACTCTATTCAAAAATTAAACACATCGAAGGGCTAACCACCCTTCAGGAAGCACTATAACTTCTCTGTGTGTGTGTGGGGGGGGGTCTTGTTTGAAGAAAACAAGACCCCCCCCACAGAAGTTATAAAACTCATGGAGCATGTCCTTACATTGAATGCTTTCAACTTCAATGGAGCACACTACCTTCAAATAAGAGGTTGTGCCATGGGCACCATGGCAGCTCCATCATATGCTACAATATTTATGGGAAAATTTGAGGAGACCCATATCTATCCCCTCATTGGTAGCGACTGCGTATTCTATGCAAGATATATCGATGATATATTCTTTGTATACACGGGTAGTGATGACAAACTTACCCAATTCCTTATGACCCTAAACACAGTGCACGACTCAATTAAGTTTGACTATGAAAAATCCACATCAGTAACATTTTTAGACAACCGCATTTACATAGATGAAAACAGGAAACTACAAATGACACTACACACTAAAATCACCGACACCCACAACTATCTACACTTTATGTCTTCCCACCCTAAACACCTCAAAGAGAACCTTCCCTATTTACAAGCACTTAAACTCAGAAGGATATGTTCCAACAATGAAGAATTAAATAAACACATTGAAAATCTGGAGCTTCAATTCACATGTGGCTATAAACAACACCTAATCAGGGAACAAATATATAAAGCAATTTCCACGCCTAGAGAAGAAACCCTAATGTACAAGATTAAAAATAAATCTAGCCACATTCCTGTAGTAACCACTTTCAACCCCACTCTGCCTCCACTATCCCAAATAATCAAAAGTTGCTGGGAAATACTACATCTCAAACCAGACCTAAAAATTGTTTGAGGAACCCAGACTTCTAGCATATCGTAGACCTAAGAACCTAAAAGAAATCATAGGTAGTAACCACATTTCAGGGGACAAGGTAATCCGTAATAAACTAAGAACAAAAAAAAATGGATTTTCCCAACCATGTAACAACAAAAGAAGTTTATGCTGCAACCACATTAAACACACGAATTCATTCACTTTCTCAGTCACTAAATCTACTTTCAAAATCTACCACGATTCTATCTGTAGAAGTCATAACATAATTTACCTCCTAGAATGCACACTATGCCAGAAACAATATGTAGGAAAATCTGAATGGCCCTTTCACTACAGAATTAATAATTATCACAATCGAATTAAGTCGACTCCCTATGAAAAATAATTACCTGTAGAACAACATTTCTGCCTAGAAAAACACGGTTTCAAAACCCATGCCAAATTCACGATAATTGAGAGAATAGAAAAGTTCAGAACAGATAACATTAGAAAGATTTTAGAGTTCCATGAAAATAAGTGGATACAATGTCTAAAAACACACTATCCAGCCAAACTAAACCATAAATTTAACAATATAGATAGTACTAATATATAACACTACAAATCAAAACCTACCCACATTTCTCACCCACACGACAGACATGCTTACGGAGGTGTTGAGGCCTCACACTTATACACACACCCACACGAACATACACACTTACATACATCATACTCACTCACTCCCTAATGAGCCAAATGATAACACACACCCACAGCAATACACACGCTTACACATATCATACTCACTCACTCACTAAGAACCAAATAACACACAAACACTAAACAGAGACACATCCCCTCTCCAGGAACCAATAAAACTGTCAAACTGACCAGGGGAATTCAGAGCAGCATAGATCCATCTAGCTCTTATCTCAAATAAAAACTTAAAAGAGACTGTTTAACCAACACAAGGAATGTTAAAAGATTCATGTTAAAAAGCTAAAAAAATAAAAAAAACAAATGAAAACTACAGACAAAAGTTCATTTTCTCCATCAAGACATTCATTTCTCTAGTTCACTGCTACCAGCAAGCAGAAATATTTCTTCTCCTGATGATGGCCATTTTGGCCAAAACTAGTCAAGGAATCTAAATGAAATAATGATAAAAAAAAAAATGAAAGAACATTAATCTACCACCCAGTGTGTTTGAAGAATTTAATTTTTTAATATTTTTTTATTGTTCAATATATATATATATATTTGTGCAGCAACCTTTCTTTTAAACATATTTCATTGAATATGACAGACAAGCAAAATTTAATTAATTTTTTTATTTAGTTTTTCCAGCATTCTTACATTTTTTTCATTTGCTGGGAGTAAGAGAGTGCAAAAATTTTCTGTATTGTCCATTGTCCCAAGCACTTTTGGTCACTTTTTAGCCATTTTGAGGGGGTTTTGTTTTTCAGTTTTTTTGCTGTTCTCTTCATGTTTAATTGTTTAAGGTGCGTTTTGTGCTATTTTGAATACTAGTAAGAGCAATTATTCCAAGCTTCACATGCTTGGCGCAGCTGGAATTCAAGTGAGCATCTTTCTAGTTTTCTTTTTCAAAACACCATTCCCACTGTTGAATAAGGTGAAGTTGATAGTGGGAGCAAGATGTTTTATATACAAGGCCTCTCACACAGCAAAATGTTTCTGGCAATGTGACTTATATAGAACTTTAGTGTCTTTGACCAGAATTTTCCTTAAGGAGTCTTGTAGATTGTGGGTAGCTAGCTAGAAGTTTTTGTAGCACTTTGTTCAGAAATGTGACATGTAAGGTGTCTACTCAAGGAGGTGGTAGTATGTCCAATATAGGTAATTAATTCATGACAAGAAACAAAGTTATGTACTGGGCAGTAAAATTGATACACTATATTGGTCATTGCCAAATTAGATTTGATGGGGTTATTTTGATTATTGCTGACAAGGTTTGCTGTTTTCCATTTTCTGTAATATATTATAAAGTTTACATGTTTTTTAGAAATTACAGCAGAAATATGGTGTTTAATGATTTTTCATATAGCGAATTTCTGCTTATAATTATTGTGCATCTGGTTGCCATAAAATATGTTGATATTTTATTGTGAGGGATTTTTATTACTGGTGTCATGTTTTTTTTTTTAAGAATAATTTTATTTATTTATCAATGATGTAGTCGGGGAAATTATTGTTGACTAATGTTGGTTTTGTTTTTCAGTTCACTCAGAAATATTCTGGTGTGTTCTATTTAGGAAGTTTTTTTTTTTTTTTATCATGCCTATTTTTATATCTTCCTGAGCATTGGCTATCATAGTTTAGAATACAAAAGTTTGTGCTGGTGAGTTTATAGAAATATGAAGAAAAGGATGAGTTTTTTTGTTTATTAAAATTTTAATATTGAAACGTTATTTTTAGTGGATACTCATATTTGAGTAGACGCTCTGTTTATTTATTAAACAGTATATTTATTTATTTTCATCTACCTGCCTGAATATTTGAGAAATCATATTAGAGAAAAAATATGCACTCTCAGGCAGGATTTGAACCAGTTAAATGGAGTGCTTACTCAAATACAACTATTTATTAAAAATAACATTTAAGTAATAAAACAAGAGTTCCTAATGGTGTTTATTTTATACAGATAGGTGGTAAATATTTTAGATTTTAGTCATATATGGATGTCAAGAAAAGGGATTTTGTTATTAACCACAAGTTTATATGTAAATTTTAGCATGGAATTTTTTTTCAAAAGTTGATTTCAGATTTATAATTTTGTCCTTATTTTTATTAAAACAAAAATGTTGTCAATGTATCTTGTGTAAATTTGTGGTTTGTTACTTGTTTCAAACAATTTGTTTGAAATATGTGACATGTAAAAGTTAAAAGCAGGGCCTAATGGATTTCCCATGCTGAATCCATTCATTTGGATGTAGGTGTTACCATTATGATCATTGAATGGGGATTTTGTAGTAGAGGCAATTAGTTTCCAGAGTTGCTGGTTGAATTTTGGGAATGGAGGAATGATGGATGTTTTTAGATGCAGTCACTAATTATGTTGTGTTATAGTGAAACACACCTATTCTATAGTTAATAGACTCTCCCACGTATAGTAAGTAGTAGTATTAAGAGTAACAAGCTGTCGCTCAGTGAGTCGGTGAGTCAGTCGATGTTGGATGACGGTTAGTCGAATACTAAAGTATCAGCGGCCACAACTTGATTACTCTGCGTTATACCTATTATATCAAGTTCCTAAAGTTTTGTATGTCAAACCTATTTTAGGGCCGACTTAGTACAAATACAAGCCTCCACTGTGAAATCACTCCACAACATGTTGATTGTTTCTTCAACTTGGACATTGTTAAAAATATTTTTAAAATTGAGAAAAGCTAGGGTCCTACCAATTGGATTTAAGATATGGAGAAATTCTTTGTTGATGGGATAGTGTAATTGTTAGGTGTGAATAGAGAGATTATGTCATTTAGTGTTTTTTGATAGCCAGTATGAAGGTGTAGGTATTTGGGATATGATATTTTGAAGAGGAAAACTTTTGGGAGGGGGTGTGGCTTTTACATTACCATACTGATATCCAGGTTCGTAATCACCGACAATCATTAATTTTTAGGCTTCTGATCTTTAATTGGTATGTTTACATACGTTTTTTTTTTAGTGATCTGTGGGATTTTGTTGCATCATCTCGGAGAAATTGTAATTTTTGGTTGTAATCTTGTCAGTTAAGAATTACATAATTGTTGGTTTTGTCAGCAGGTTTGATGATGACACTGGGGTTGTCACATAACTCTTTTGCAGCTGATTTGAATTTGTGAGGATGTTGTTATGTTTGCTGTGTGCCGAATGATTTTTCAAGCCTTCCACTTTTAGAAGGTCTCTCAGATTTGTATGCTCCTTAAGTTTTTGAACTGATTGGTAAAGTATTTTGATTTCAGCTTTCTTTTGCATGGTGTCATATCTAGGTTATATATATATATATATATATATATATATATATATATATATATATATATATATATTAATGCATGTTTCATTAAATAATATAGGCAAGTTTCGTCTATTTATTTTAAGTAAGTTCCTTTCGTATTGTCTGATAAGAAGCTTAATCACATTATCGTTCAAAGACAAAAGGAAAACACCATATTGATACATGTTTAAATCCCATCTAAGCTTTCGGCTTACATAAGTCATTTGCTGCTTGAATAGCTCAAAGTAACAAAAAACTTGTATTTACAAGACAAGGAAGCAAAAATCACGTCACAGCTCATGACATCACACATGACCACGTGAGAGAGAAAAACGAGAAATATTAAGTATGAGAAGCCGTTGGTATAAACTAATGGCTTCTGTTATAAATTGTAGGTATTTAAGAATGTTTGTGAAGATTTCATAGTTTATTTTGTTCAAGTTAGGTTTCAACTGTTTTATGTATATAGCTTCAAGGATTTTTAATTTTTGTTTATTTTCATGTGCTTGTGTGTGTGTTATTTTTCAAAACATGTAATATATGTACATTATATATGTTCGAAAGGTTGTCAGCCAAGTGTGGTAGTGGGAATAAGCTCCCCCTTCCTATAAAATGCCCCCATGACATGGGTCACAAATAATCTCTGACAACTGGAGAAGCGGCATAAGCCTACCTTTGGCGCATCGTAACCAGATGCATCAGATAGAGTGAACTCAACTGCCCATGAAGGCAGTCCATCTAGGGGAAAGAAAACTCTAAATTTAAACTTTTACTTCCTTGCGATCATATCTAAACATGGAAAAGGCTATCCAAATATGTGTGTGTGTGTGTGTGTGTGTGTGTGTGTGTGCATATGGATGTGCATTATTTTTACAAGGGGACAAAGTTCAAATTGCAGACAAGGTTAAGTTGAATAGCTTAAATGTATATTTACTACCCAGCACAAGTATTGAACTGATAGCCTTCAGCTAATGTAAACTTGTGCTTTAATAAGTTGACATGCTCCACCTGCAGTTGAAATGGGTTCTACCTATTGAGTTCAATATAAATATGTTTTTCCACTGGGGATATATAAAATCCATTTGTCAGGTGAAGTCATCAGATTAGATCAACAAGGAAATAGCTGAATTTAAACCTCTACTCCCTTGCAGTCATACCTAAACACGGAAAAGTCTATCTAAAAATATATATATATATATATGTGTGTGTGTGCATGCATATATATATGTGCATATGGATGCATATTATCTTTACAAGGGGAGAGAATTCAAATTAGAGCCAAGGCTCTGTTTATTTCAGATTAATGACCTTAGGAAAGGCCAACAGCTACTTCCCACTACACGCTGTTCTTTTGCATGATAACATAATATTTTTTTCACAAGGATGTCAAAATGATAAAGAAAATATATGAATTCTGAGAAAATTGATATCTGAATACTAGGTAAAATCTTATTTTTCACATTATACAGCAGGGCTTTTGAGATCTGCATTACTAAAAGAATGTTGCCCAACCCACATCACAGAACTTTTCAGCAATCCCTTCATACAAGTGGAGTTGTTAGTGTTCCATTCATACTAATGACCTTGTCATAAAGGATTGCTATAATGATTGACAAGTGTCTGTGTGAGAACTTGTCAGAAAGATTTCTTAACTAGACAATAACAAAAAATTGGATTCACCCATAAACATCCATTACAAGATCAAATAAAAATACACAATGCAATAGTTTCTGAATTCATTGCCTGCATACATGCACAACTCTTGTTCAATGAATTGTTTTTGATCAAGCACTTTGATTGAAACCAAACAGAAATCTTGTTTAAGTTATCTCTATCACAGTATCAGGGCCATATCAGTTATATGCCATGTGTGATATATGCTTAGGCAATCATGTATCTTTTGATACATGACTGACAAAGCAAATTTTTTTCCTCGCAGTAGGTTGCCATTTCTTTCTGAGGTAGACCAATTGCCATCCAAGGCTATAGAATCCAGTCTGTCCTGCTATTTACTCATGGGGGGGGGGAGAAGAAGAGGACTCATACCTTTCCCAAGGGTATTAGCACATAAGTGAATGTAATGGATTCGACAGGGCCTTACACTGTTTTTGAATTCAGGGTTGTCCGTTTCCTAGAATGATTACCAGTCATAGCTAAAGAGCCCAGTCTGCCCTGCTATTTAACTCATAGCTAGGGGAGAGAAGAGATGGATTCATACCTTTCCCAAAGGCAGTTGCATGTAAGTCGGTTTCTCATTTTGAGCTGCTATTACAGTGAACAGAGTTCAATGACATTGAGACAGGAGAGCTTTTGACGACATCTGCTAGATAACTTGACACAATGTCTTTACACGAGATTGACAGAGTGGCAAAGAGATTGTACGACGCATGACTTTTGAAAACCTCAATATCTGAATGTTGGGAAAATCTCTCTCTCTCTCTCTCTCCACTGTGTATAAGAAACTTTTTGAGATTTGCATTGCTAAAAAGAAATTATTGTCCATGGAATAATTTATAACAGTAGGTACCGCCACTAATTTTCGATACCTAATGTTTAAAATGAATTTTTAAAAATGAAAAAAAAAAACATTCTTGAAGCATTCATTTTAGCATTAATTGAAAGCTAAATGATTAAATTTACTATTTCCAGTAAGCAAAATACTCTGGTGTATTTCAAGTAGAAACTATATTGATTGAAATCTCAACTTTTTGGTTGCTTTTAGAAAATCATTTAAAATCGGACATTTTTGATACATTTGTAAACAAAAGTTAATTCACAGTTTTAAAAATTTTGCAAAAATAAAATATATTTTTCTGAAACTTTGAGGAATATTAGCTGATTTAAAATATAATTAATCTGATTTGAAACAAATATTATTTAAGTTGAAAATAACAGAGAAAGAGATTTTTAAAACAATAGCTGTGATTATGCACTTGTCACTGTCACTCATCAACCATATAACAAATGCTGATAAAATATGCCAACACCTTTACCTGTCAAAACATAAATTTAAAAAATGACAGGTGAACGCCTTTTATATATCATTTTTAAGTACTCAGTAATCTAAAAAATGTTGTAAAATATTCTCCATAATCTAATTTAAAGAATGTTGACTTTAAATTTACTATAGCCGTTGGTCTTATTTTCTGATAACGTTGTGTATGGTTGACAATACTTTCAAACAGGGGCACATTATGTAATGTTTTATATACTTAAAAAAAAAAATTACTTAAAAATCAATTTGTATTAAACATTTCAATTTTTGATTAGTAAATATAGTCTTCACTTAATAAGAATGTTACCTAACCAGATGAAAGTAATGCAGAATTTTAAAAGATTTGTATATTATAAATAAAATTAAAAAAAAAAAAAAATGCAAACAATTCTTGTAAAAATTCCTTATTCGTTGAAAAAAAAATTTCTTAAGACAATAGTGAGACAAAAGCTTTTCTAATTAAATAATATCATAGTTTTATTGCATTTTTTATTTTACGATTTGGAGCAGATTTTCAGGAAATGAGTAGCAATTCGAAAAAAAAAAAAAATTGATGATTTACATTCTCCAAGGAGTCCTGTTTTTAACTGAAAATTTAAAATTTAATTTCTCAAAATTTCATGAAATTAAGTAAGTAGTGGGTAACATGTGTAAAAATAAAAAAAAAATTTTTTACTAAGATTTTCTAAAAAAGAAAAATTTAAAACATAATTTCATTCATTTGTGCTGAAAGTTTCATTAAAATCAGAAATTTGATTTTTGTAAGGATTTCTAAGTCAGTTTGTTTTGCACCTGAAAAAAGGTGTTAAAACACTAATCGTAAATATTATGTAGACTGCTGGTGCAAAAAAAAAAAAAAAAGGAAAAAAAAGATTTTTAATCAAAATTTCAAATGTGGTAGAAAGGATTAAAAAATTTAATAAAAAATACTTTGGCCTTTCCTCTTAAATAATAACAAACATTTTGAAGATAAAACTTTGTTTTTATTAAGTTTGGGACCCTTTTCATCATGCTATGGTGCTTTTTCAGAAAACAATGGAGGTACCAACATAACAGTGTTCATTAGCACATGCTTACTTAGTGCTGCAATCCTCGAAATATTTAACCGCAAAATGTCATAATGGAAAACTTTCCCAAGTGTTAACATGTGTTTTCCGTGGAATGAATTTCAAGAAAATCTATTCCTTGTTTCTCTCCTGAGTGGACTGTCATATGCCATTTGAGATTCATATCACGAGAAAATGTTTTGCTACACACCTGACAACGGAAAGGCTTCTCTGCAATGTGTGTTAAAATATGGCGTTTGAGATGTGAATTTTGGGAAAATCTAACTCCACAGAATTCACAGTGATATGGTTTTTCTCCAGTGTGTATTCTCATATGTAACTTGAGACTGGAATTCATGGAAAATGTTGCATTACACATCTCACAAGGGAAATTTTTCTCTCCTGTGTGTTTTGTCAAGTGCAGTTTGAGGTGTGCATTTTGGGCAAATCTGTCCCCACATATTTGACAGCAGTAAGGTTTCTCCCCAGTGTGGATTAACATGTGTGTTTTCAGACTTGAGTTTAGGGAGAATCTTACTCCACAGATTTCACACCAGTAAGGCTTTTCCCCAGTGTGTATTAGCATGTGCCGGTTGAGAGAAGAATTTCGAGAAAATCTCATGCCACAGATTTCACATGAAAAAGGTTTCTCTCCAGTGTGTGTTAACATGTGACGTTTGAGAGCTGAACTTCTGGAAAATTTAGCTCCACAGTTTTCACAATGAAATGGTTTCTCCCCTGTGTGTGTTCTTACATGTCTCTCAAGATGGGACTCACAGCGTACAGCCATTTTACAAATTTCACAGTGTAGAGACTTTTTCTTTGTATGAATATTCATAATGCTGTTTCAATATTGTCAAGATGCAAACTGCAAGTAGAAAAAATAAATCAATCAGGAACCAATTTTTCAGAGATTAAATCAGAAATTTTTCTTTTCTTATGGCTGCTACTCAAATAATGCAACATTACGCCAGGTGCTCATCAAACAAAATTTGCTATTTTTTTAACATATCTGTCACTATCTAGAGATTTAGGCAAGAAATTGTGAAAGCAGGAATATTGTTCAGAGAATGCTCTGGATATGGTCCAGTAGATATTTGTATATAGAATTTGTTACAAAATTTACAGCCAGGGCTGAATTATCCTTTAGGCGATTATAGACTGCAGCCTAGGGCCTCTCAAGCTTTTTTAAAGAAAGGATTTTTATTTTCTACATGTTATAGCTTCTAAATAGTTTCATAAACAGAAATTATATCAATATGTAAGAAAAAAAAAGATTTTTAAACAAAATTTTGAAAGTTCTAAAGAGGATTAAAAAGTATAATTTAATAATAAAAATTTCCTTTGATCTTTCCTCTTAATAATAACTAAGATTTTGATAATCTGTGGAGGCACCTACTAAAATAGACTGGTCCACTTGTAAAAAAATAGGGACAATTTTTTCAGGGAATAATTTTTATAATTGAGTATCCATTAGACCTTTCTTAAAATGCGACACTTGTCAGAATAGAAAAATACTTTATTGATTCTGAAAGGGGCTGTCCTGTTTATAATTTTGATACTGTAAAATCAGCCCCTGCCTTTTTAAAAACTTAACTAGACCTATCTTTTATTTAAAAATACTGTGCCTTTAAAAACGTGCTTAGGTATTTGATATTGTAGTGGTGCTGTAAGTATTGTTGGCTAGGGTCACCGTGAATATAATCAAGAAGGAAAGCTGTGTTCTTGTAAAACAACACCCCACATGAATAATGTACAATAAACACGAGAGAAAAATAATCAAGCTCAGTGAACATTAATAAAATATTGTATTAACAATGATATACAAAAATCAACAATAAGTATAAAGAAAGTTGCTTCCCTTTTTCCGTAATAAAAAGGGTAAGTTAGCTAATTAATGTTGAGTACAATATTGAATGTTATTTAACTACAAAGTTCAATTGATGTCTTAGCTAAATAAAGAATAGTTCCACAGTGTTTTATCAGTGTAGAAAGATGTAATGTTCATGGGTGATATCAATAAGAATTTACTCGAATGAGTAATAATAATTAAGAATTAAAATGTCAATATAGCGCCGTGCCTTATTTTCCAAGAATTGAACTGCTACTGGCTAACAGCGAGAGTGTTTATATAACAATGCATAGGCTCCGGAGAGCTTGGCGCTAAAAATATAGAAAAGATACTAAAATACGCGATTAGTCAGGAAATGGACCAATCCGTGATTTTAGAGAAAAATTTGAATTACTTGCGATGGTTAAATTGTCATATAATAAGTAAGTATCATATTTATGAACCAATGACATTAAAGAAAGCGGAGGTGTGGCACATGTAAGTGATTCTCACAATATCTGGATATATATATTTTATACTTTTGTTAATTTATAGTTTTTTATTAGTTAAAAACGTGATATTACATCCGTTTATTAGTTTTTTACAAAATATCTTTTTGTCAAAAACAAATGAAAGAAGAAAAATTTGTTTCGCCAAACAATTGCAGCAATTGCGTGTTTAAAAATTTAAAAAAAATAAAACACATAAAAAAAACAATAAAAACATATATCTGTTTGTTGCTTATTTGAAAAAAAAAAAAAAAAAATCTTTTTTTTAAAATAAAAGTTGGAAAAGTTTGCTTTTTTTAACGTAAGCGCAGCTTCAAACTTGACATTTGTAAACAAGCAGCTCGTTCCAATAACTGTAAAAAGTCGGGGATCGATTTTGCACTGCATCGATATTACAAACAAAAACCACTTTCCAAAAATAAATATTTTTTTTTATTCGAACAAGTGTCGCGACGAAGGAAATTTTAAAAAGAATGCTAATTTACCAAAAATTAATATAATTCCCGGAAAAATATTCCGTTTTTTTTTTAACGAGTGAACCAATCTATTTAAAAATGACAATATTATTCACCAAAATTAAACAAATAACTGTTCATTACATAACTGATCAGTGATCATGCCTTTTACTTTCCTCCTTTGAAATCAACCAAACGGAATATAAATTAAAAATACATAATTTTGGTTAGACCAAAAAGGGTTTTTACAAGTTTTCCCCTGACAAACGAAACTTACCAAAAAAACGCCTAGAGACATCCATTGTCTGTTCTACTTTTCTAGTACATATTAAAAAAATTAAAAAAAAAAACAAAAAAAAACACGAATGATTACTGCTTATATAGCCAATGAATACAATACAAATTTTGTTAAAAATCTAACAGGCAAGGCCAAGGTCTGTCGATTTAATTTTTGGTTTTATTTTCGAATAAATTTCTGTACATCCAAATGAAAATTCTGGCTCGCTAAAAGTAAAAAAAAAAGTAAAAAACTATACAAAATATGTTTTTTCTTCTCTGTTTTTAGTCAACTACTTTCGACAGTTTTCAAATCATTATCCAGAACTAAAAGATAAAAAGAGGTTTAATATCCCGATCATCCAAAAATTACTTCTCAATTATCTCAAAGACAAAAAAAAAATCTTCACTTTTTTTCCCCCTATTAATAATTTGAAAACAATTGTTTTTCGACAAAAATCAGCTGTCTTTACACAAATATAATTTTGGAGATAAACCTACCTTTTCACAATGAATCTGAACTTTGTTTTTAATTAAATAAAAAAAAAACACTTTCGCCTGATAGAGTTGCGATTTCTTTGTCAAATAAAAATAAAATGTCAGTGGTTTCGGGAAACGATTTCCTGCTACCGGTGTACAAGAAGAATTTGTTCCTTGCGGTAGAAATCGTTTGTGTGTAATATCTTCTGACAGTCTTCTTTTACCCACTTTTTCATAGTCTTCCCTATTATCGACGATGTAAAGGACAACATTGACGCGCATTCTATTATTTAGTGCTTTATTCATTGTTTTCTTTTTTGTTCATACAAACGAGATTAAATGCAGGTAGTGTGCGAGAAGTGAAATAAGCTTCAGTTGTGTTCACAAAAATTCCCTTAGGAAATTTATGAAGACACATATATGGGTTAAAAAAAAAAGAAAATGCATTTAAAAAAAATGTAAAATCTTTCTTGAAGCTTTTATTTTAGTTTTAATTCCAAGCTAACAGATTTTTAAATTTCTACCTAAGATGCTTCAAAATGGAGGCACAGTGGAGTAATGGATAGTGGCTCGGATTGAGGAATTGGAGAGCCGAGTTCGAATTCCTGTTGAATCCATTTTTACATGCTAATCAATATACCCTTGAGAAATATATGAATCCTGTTATTTTCCCCGGCCACTATGGATAAATAGTAGGACAGACCAGGTTCTATAGCCATGGATGGAGACTGGTCTAACGCAGAAAGAAATGGCAACCTACTGTGGGAAAAATCTGCCTCATCAGTCAAGTATCGAAACATATATGATCGCCTAAGCGTGTATCACACATGGCACATAAATGACTGAATAAGCAAAATATTTTGCTGTATTTCACTTAGAATCTTCCTTTTCATCCTTCTTATCAATAAAATCATCCATATTGACAAATCTGTCAAGACAACATAATTCTCTTTACTAAAAATCTTTCAAAGAAACGTTATTTGAAAAAAAAATTAGCTGATTTAAAATTTAATTAATCTGAATTGAAGCAAATATTAATTTGAAATATCGCAAAAAAGAATCTTTTTAGCACAGTAGTCAGGTTTTCTGATGTGCTAAGTGATTTATTGTGTAATGGGTTAGCCAATCTGTATTGGTTAAAATACAAAATGAAACTCACCCTCTACTATCTTACTTATTCTAAAACGCTGTGTGTGTGTGTGTGTGTGTGTGTGTGTGTGTGTGTCTGTACGTTTATATATTGGATCGGATTTCCTACATTTTTCAACCGATTTCAACAAAACTGCACAGGACTATGTAAAATTACCTTGCGGTGGTTCTGACAGCGCCAAAAATTGGAAAAACACAATTGTTTTTGCACAAAATCAATTTGAAAACACGATTAAGAGGCATTGTGAGAATGAAATTTAATGTATATATATATATATATATATATATATATATATATATATATATATATTAGGTATAGTCTAACTTACAAAGATGCTTTGTGAGGAAATGCTAAATTACTAATAAATTTAATGTATGTATATATATATATATATATATATATATATATATATAGATATATATATTAGGTATAGTCTAACTTACAAAGATGCTTTGTGAGGAAATGCTAAATTACTAATAAATTTAATGTATATATATATATATATATATATTAGGGGGTTAACTATTTGCCCATAGCTGGGACCCTAACAGGTGCTACCACTCTGAGTCAGGGTGATCCTGGGAGCACCAGCAATTAAGAGGTGGTTCCACGCTCCTCAAAACCTCCTTATCAGAGGCCTTGCTGTTGGACGTAGTTTACCCAGGACATGGATGTAGTTTATCTTCATACCCAGGTCAGTACAAATTAATAATGAATTTTAAAAGATTTAAAACTTTTTAAATTAGTTTAATTAAAATTTTGAAAAAATAAAAACTGTTAGATATTTGAGCTTAACAACTTTAACAAAATATTACAATTAACATTAACAATCATAAATATGAATGCGCCTCGTTATTTTAAGATGTGGGTACAAATGAAAACACTTGAAATTGACAATTTTTTTCTTTTCACTCAAACAGGCATTGAGCATTTCTATCTTCCCTTCTTCCTTTCATTCATTTTCTAGACGGAACCAAGTAGCATCTCTGATATGTTTTGTTTTTCCATGTGATCAAAATGGAACTGTCCATTATTTATAAGGTATTGGCAGGGCGTAACGGTCGTGCGAACTAATGAAGTGTAGCAAAAAAAAAAGCTTTAAACTTATTGTGGCAATTAGATGCCTGCAATTGGTTTCTTCTCTCTTGTCCGCGACATTTGTAGCCAATTCACCACAGCAGTCAACCGTATTTTTCCTCCCTCACTAGTCACCCATTCTTTCTGTTTTAATCTATCATTGACAGTCAAAATTTGCATGCGCGCAAAGATAATCTCATGTGAGAGTATCTTACTCAGAACTATTTTAAATATGTGACCCGCGAAGCTGCCATTTCTTTCTCTGTTGGACGGTTTTACACCGTGAGGCACGTTCAAATCTTTGCTTGCATTGGAGGTAAGTTATTTTATTTTTGATTTTATTCTAGTATTGCAGAAAATATATGCAACCCTGAGCCTCTTTTTCCTCTGAGGTAGTTCACTACACAAAGTGAGGAAACACAATTATAATAGGATTCTTTCATCTCTAGCTTAAATAAAAAGGAGTATTAGCTTATCTAATCTTGGAGGGCAGCTCGTGGAGAGGGAAAATTATTCTGAATTGAAAACCATTGAAAAGGAAACAACAATCCAACTTTCTTTAACATGAAGTCATGGCAATTTGTAGTTAAAAGAAAAGTTAGCGCTGAAGAGCCATAATTGTCTATGCACTGAAGTTACATGGCATTAGGAAAAGAAAAAAAATTCCTTAAAAATATAATTCTTAAAAAAGCAAAATATATTGTATTTGTGTATTAATTATGGTGTTGCTTCTAAATAGAAAATATAGGTAATTTTCTTTTTAAGCCCTGTGCTAAGTATCTAATAAAAAATTTCCAAAATATTAGGTTGGTGCAAAAATAATGTCGTTTTCTGACGTATTTTAACGTCAAAAACGACATTATTTTTGCACCAACCTAATAGCTACATTTAGCTATAAATATACACGCTTAATAACAATGCTTAAATAACAAAGAAATTTTGATAAAATCTACCGTTTTGGAGTCATCAACAATAAAATTTCAGACTCATTTGCATTGCAGCAGCCATTACTAGCATTGTCTGCATATATTTGGTGCAGAATAGTCTTGATTATTACGCACGCATTGAGGCCTCACTTGCGTAGTGAGTAAAATAAAAACTGTAAAAAGGCCGTTAACAAGTTAATCTTCCGCGCAAATCTGATCAGCGGTGAATATATGCAAACAATGCTAGTAATGGCTGTAGTGCTGTAATGTGAATGAGTCTGAACTTTTATTGCCAATAACTTCTAAACGGTAAATTTTGTCAAAATTTCTTTGTTATTTTCGAATTAAGCACATACATTTGCACCTAAATATAACTATTTGGAAAAATTTTTTTAGATACTTAGCATGCGGCTTCAAAAGTGAATTACTCAAAATAAAAATTAAAAAATTAGTTGGCTCATTCAGTGCTCAAAAATTTGTTTATTTGCGATCCATTTATGTGAAAAGGTAAGAAGTCTCTAAAGGCTTGCTCAAAATATTCTAATAAAAATTAAACCCAACAGGAAAAAACATTTGGCAAACTTTAACGTTTATTCCTGCCAAAAAAGAAAACCGTGTCAAGAAAATGGTTATTCTCTTGACACTGCTTTCACTTCCGACTTCTTTGGATTCGTTTACTGTTTTTTAAAAGCGGTGATTAAAATTTTAATAAAACCCAAACATTTGAAAATGGGTCTATACATTTTCTTTATTCTTGAGAATTGACAGCACAAAGCTCACTTGAGCTCAATCATTTTTAAGTATTCTTATCTTCACTAACTCTAACTTATTTTTGGTCCAGAAAAAGAAAATGGATATGCGTAAGAGATATTGAGAACTTTGTTTCTCTACGGTTTCTATGGAAAAAAAAAACAGTTAGTGTTAGCAACCCAAGTTTTTGTATGGCCCTTTTTTAATTTACATGAGGAACATGCATCCAACCTACCAGACACAAACATGTTACCTTTAAATTCCATAAATCTTTTATGAAATTTTTAATAAAAAGATTTCTTTTCAAATTTATTTCTTTATAAAATGGTAATTAATAATTTTTTTATAAAAGGGTAATAATGAATATCACATTGTATTTTGTTCACGTATTTTTATAATCTTGTAAATACAGCATTGCTGAGGGAGTCAAAAATGTATACTGTAATGTCAGTGGTGTCAATGGAATAACCATCCTTTTAACACATCACTTTTTGCAGGCACAAAGTTAAACTCTGCCAAATATTCATATGAAAATGGAACTTAGATTAGTTGATAAAGCTAAAAATGTCCTTGGTAGAAGGAAACTCTAAAAGTTCACATGTTATTGTTAATGTTCTGGTCTCTCAAGGATGAAGAGGTCAATCATAGCAGCAAAGCATTGAATGAGGAGTGCCAAATGAAGAATTATGGTAACAGTGACAAATCTTTGAGGAAGATTTGGTCTGTATCTGTTTGAAGGCACTTTCAGAACAATTTGTCAGTTTTTAGTCATCTTTGTTGACTGGAGTTGTTGATTGGCCGCAAAGTGTTTCAAAGTCTAACATCTCCCTCTCAGCTGAAGATATTGACTAATATGCTTGACTCCATCTATCTGACTACCCACTGACAAGGCACGAATGGCGATTTTCTAAGCATAGCTAAGATGTAGCACAAGGCCAAAAGTAGGAGTAACCCAGTGAGGATTGAACTCACTATTCAGTTGTAATTGATCTAGAGAGACAAGCTTGCTAACCATTGCACCATACTAAAGTGCCCAAATGAGGCGTGAATGAATAGTGATTCTAACTGGTCAACAGGCTTGTTTATAATTAATCTTGCAAAGATAACTTTTCTAATTATCATGGATTTCAAATTCCATTCTGATTGGTCAAAAATAATATTAAGGATGAGTTTTCTTCTTTGCAATTCTTTTTAAAAGTAAACAGTTCTGAAGTATTTTGAAAATATTTTCTTTATTTAAATGTTCTGATGGATTCATGCATATGTACATTAGTTCAACAAATTTCTTTGAAATGACTGCATATTTTTTTGTACACCCAGATTGGTCAAAAAAATGTAGTGGAGTTTTTTTTTTTTTTAGAAGATGTGCTCAGGCATTTTTTATATATTAAGAATTGCGCCAAAGTTGATCCGGTTTTTCTCGAATTTTCCTTGATGGGAAATTGCATCATTTCCTATAACCGTCCTTAATGTAGGCATATTTATCTATGTTTGTTAAAACATTTTAATGCAATGACTGAACTTATTGCTATTAACATCACATTCTCATTAAAAACAACAGATATCTGAAATCTGAATGTTTTGCTGTTGGCAAAGAAACAATCATATTTTAAATTCTTATCAATATACTGCAGTTTTGGTCACCTATTTTTCTTTTCTTGTGATACATTCACTAGATGCTGTAAGTTTGGATGTGCACATGATGTAATGAATAATGACTTGTTAATCGGAGTGTCAAGTTCCAATTCCAGCTGGGTTTGTTATATTCAGTTACGCACAAATACCCTTGTGAAAGGGATGAATCCATGTCTTCTCCCCCCAGCTATGGATTAATTAGTAAGACTTGTATCACTAAATCATTATCTCAAAAAAATTCTCACAATCTAAAAAATAAAAATGTCTTGCTTTAAATAATCTGCAAAAGTTGATAAGCCATGAAAAAGAAATTAATCAATCATGATATATTCCTTTGCCTTTAATTATTAAATATTTTTATTCGCTGCACCCTGTCAAAACTCCAATAACTCAAACGGACGTACTCACTTTGACATCACAGTTCATATGATAAAAACAGACATTAATCTTGTTCGTCTCCATGTACCCATTGATGTGGAACAGAGACCTTGATATTTCCAAGCAGTCATCCATCTAAGCTAACCAGGCTTGATTTTAAAAAGAATAAAAACTTGTAATTCCAACGGATAATTTATTGGTAAAACAGATATATTTCGGAAAGCTTTTGCAATCCTTGATCACTCTTGAGAAATAAATGAAACAGTGACTATTGTATACTTTATAAATTCAAATTAAAAATTTAATTTTATTAATTTTTTTAGGATTGATAATCAGCTCGTTCACCTAGCGACATGTAGGCCTTTTATGTGGGTCATGAAAGGAAAAAAAGATTTTTAGCTTAGCGTTTTTTGCCATTGTTTTTGAGAATGCTTACACAAACAGTTTACATCATCAATCTTTTTCAATTGCTTTATGAAGAAATAATCACAGGCATTATAAAAATACTTGATTCCATTGGTGAAGTTGAATTAAAAAAAGAATAAAAACTTGTAATTCCAATGGATAATTTATTGCAAAAACAGATAGATTTTGGAAAGTTTTTGCAATTCTTGATCACTCTTGAGAAATAAATGAAACAGTGACTATTGTATATGTTATAAATTCAAATTAATAATTTAATTTTATTAATTTTTTTTAGGATTAATGATCAGCTTGTTCATCTAGCCACATGTAGGCCTTTTATGCAGGTCATGAAAGGAAAAAAAAGTTTAGTTTTTTTGCCACTGTTTTTGACAACGCTTAACAGATTACGTCATCACACAATCTTTTTCAATTGCTTTATGAATAAATAATCATAAGCATTGTAAAAATGCTTGATTCCATTGTGGAAGTTGAATTATAAAAACAGATAATTTACTGTTAAAACATATATTTTGGAATGCTTTTGCAATCCTTGATCACTTGAGAAATAAATGAAACAGTGACTAAGCTACATTGTATATGTTATAAATTCAAATTAACTAAAAAAAATTTGATCAAATTGAGTTCATGAGACATGCGTTAGCTGTGAGAATTGTTTAAAGAAAGAAAGAAATAAAGAAAGGTCATTTCCAAACCAGATTAAAAAAAAATACTCCTAGTTTTTTCGTATTTTCCGGTGAAGTAGGGAAGTCCATGTTGGGTGAAGCTGACTTGTTATTATCATTTGTTCAGCTACCCATCTTTGGTTGAATTTGTGTTGGTTGGTCAATTTTATTTTAGGTTGGTCGAAGTGTATTTCGTGACCTTCTTTGATGTCATGAAGTGCAATTGCTGATGACTTATTTAGGTTTTTTTTCAATCGGTTTCATTTTTTATTACCTTAGTACAAAGACACCGATGTTCGTCTATTCTTTCTTTTAATAATCTGGAGGTCATGTCAATATAATTTGATTTTGCTTATCTTTGATGATCATACAAAACTATTGTTTCAACATGGTATCTCCCTAAGCACAGGGTTGGTGCTAGGGTCTCAGGATCCCACTCTGAATCTATGATACGCCCCCCCCCAAACTCTAGTAAATCTCAATTTCCATAATGTAGTATTCATATAAAATACAAATTTTATTTTAACCTAATTAATGTACAATAATGGATCATATGCAATATTGGTGAATAATTCAACGAGAAAAAATTATAAATAAATACAATGTATCTAAATACAAATAAGACCCAGGTCATAATAGATCATTCCATCTTAATTAAATCAAGACAAGTAAATAAATCCATTAAAAAAAAAGGCAGAAATCTCAGCTGACCATACAAGATCTGGGAGATTTAAGACAGCTAAAAATGGTTCCCTACAGTGACAGAAGTTCCCAGGGAGGGTATATAATATTTCTTGTCGGTAGTAACGGCAAGTACATGTCTATTTCCTGGCAGTCAAGACATATAAAGGGATTTGTGAAGAGCACACAAGCTGCTGAGACACTGGCAATGACTGATACATGTATATACTGCAGGAAATTCCTTTTGTAGAATACTTGATCTCCATTTCTTAAATGTTTTATATTAGTACCTCGGATATTTTACTCCTTACTGCTTTTTTTATTCTGTCATTAGATTCAAGCTTTACAAATTCCTACTTGGCAAGGTGCAATGCATTCAAATTTTCCCTCATTATAGAAGATGTAGTGACAGGTTCCAATGTGGGAAGATTATTATGAAAAATATCTAGAAGAGTTGAATTAAAACTGAAAACCAACTGATAAGAAGAAAAACCAGAATTGTTGACAAGTGCGCTGCGAGCTGAAATAGACCAAACCAGAGCAACATCTAAATCATACTGAGTATCTGCAATAATTTTAATTCCCGTGTAAACTTAAAGTAGGTGTGATCAAAGTTAATCAGAAAATCCTTTATTTCTCTTTCTGCTGCTCTACGCAAATTGTACAAATTATTAAAAAAAGGCAACAAACTGCTGTCGCCCTTTATCTGCCAGAAATAATTCATCCAGATTTTGGATGATAGTGTCCACACTTGTTTCTGTTTCCAAATCTTCACTATCTCAGAAGAGGCATCTCTGGCCTTTCCACTTAAAAGATAAGTAAATGGCCAAAGCCTGTTTTGGTTTTGGAAGGTCTGTCAGTCGACTCAAAATATGTACGCTTTTCTTACATTGTTCATAGGCAGATTCATTGTCTCTCCATGTTTTAGAATTATCAAGTCTTAGAGTCACAAAACTTTAAAAGTAATACAAAAAATAGAAAAGGAAATCCTCTTAATTTTTGTTGCAGATCAACTGCACTCTGCTACCACTTGTTAATTATTAATGAATCAATTCCATCTGCCACAAGGTAATCCTCCTGTTAGCCTAATTATTGACAACAGAACAAATGGAACATTTACAATATGGCTGCCAGCATGTTATAGAAGCTGCCACCTGGTGGTTATAAACAACAACCAAAAGGCAAAGGCAATAACTACATAAACAGTTTTTTTTTTTAATTAAAATAATTCATTCAGTTTTAAAACTTTTAATTAGAATAGTTTATTCAGTTTTAAATATTTTAAAACTCTGTATTAATTTCACCCTTTGAGATGATATTAGTGAAAACTATATTTACTAATGATAAATGGAAAAGCTTAGTACAAATCATCTAACACCAATATTTCTAAAAGAATTTTTTGTATGTGTATAAATGGTGGCCCATACACGACATTATCAAAATATAAGAGCAAATAACAAAAGAAAATTTAAAGCCAAAAAGTATCTAAAATTCAATAAATCAGTAGATTATGGAAAATATTTTAAATTTTGAAGATTGCTCAGTACTTAAAAATTATATAAAAAAGGCACTCACGTTATATTCAATTATTTTTTTAAGACTAAAGCCCTCAGAGAACAACATTAGATAAACATCAATACATCATCAAGCATGCATTTCTACAATATTTTAAACTTAATGAATATTTATTATACACTGTTACATTAGAACATGTAAGTTACAACTACAAAATTGTATATTTTGACGTTTAATGAGACATTATTTATTAAACGTCGAAACAAAATGTACAATTTTGTAGTAGTAACTTACATATTCTAATGTAACAGTGTATAATAAATATTTATTGCTCTACTTTTGTACTTTTTTACTGAGACTTGTTTTAAATTAATTTTATGAATGTTTGAATTTTATTCATATATTATCTATTTTATTCTTATAACTGTATAAGTATATATATATATATATATATATATATATATATATATATATATATATACACACACACACACATGTCTACTTTCATCTAGGCATAATATATAAAGAAATTACCTACAAATACACCATGGGGGGGAGTCTCAGATGTTATTGACCTTATTGATTTCCAATATCTGACAAAATGACCCAATATCAGATTGTGAATTTACACCCGTATACACCTACTGACCTTGCTTTAAAAAAAAAAAAAAAAAAAGCTTGCAAGAATTGCAACAAATTACATAATACTTATTTTGCTCCACTGCAGTACTTAAAATGATTACTTTGCTACTTATTTCATATTTATGTAAACCAGTGCATTACTTAAATGAGTTTTTCAAACCTTATAGAAGTATGTTGAAAGCATTAAATCGAAAGTCAAAAACTTGAAATGATGCAAATTAATTATGAATTTAAATTTATTATAAAAAAGTGCAAATTATAAAATTTATTATGCAAATTTAATCAGCTATTAAAGCTGACTCTTGCCCTTTCACAAAATATTGTCTATTTGTAATCGCCAGTCTGACCCGATATCCTGCAACACTTCCATCGAAATGTTTTCCTTACAATGTCATGGTTTTTGTGTTCTTCATGCACATCTCTTTTTCGTTAAGTGACATATCACTATAAAAAGGTACTGTTAATTAAGGTTAATTTGTTTAAATAATGCACTGACTATTGTTCATGTCACTTGGCAATAATTGTAAGTAAAATGATGCAATAAAATAAGTAACCAAGTAATCATTTTAAGTTCTCTGAATATCGAATCCTGTTAGAATGGTTAAAAAAACAAAAGGAAAGTTTGAAAATATACCAGAAGAGTTTTGGCATCATATCTGCCCAGGCAACAAGAACCTGATCATCCCATAAACAATCTTTACAAGGACCAATAAAAATATACACATATGTACACACAAGCGGTCATGTATATACATTTATTGTTGGATAAAGTAATTAAGATAATTTTATATCAGGTTTTGTCTTCATTTGAAACCCCAGTTAAATTTTACAAAAGACAATAATCACATACACACAAAATATAGTGCAGACATTTTGATAAAACAATCAAGGGAACATAGCTTCTGTACGAAAAGGTTTTTATCACAAGGAAATATAAACGGTAAAAATTTCAAGAGTTCTTTAAAGTATTAAAGTCTGTCTTTTTGTTTGGTTGGTTGTTTCTTTTTGTTGCTCCAAAATTATTCTGGCTGATCCATTTTAAGGTCGTCTTTATGCATACAGACCACATGGAAAGAGGCGGCATATTTTTTTAGGTTATGCAAATCAGAATAAGTTCCAAATAAATTAACTCGACCAAACTATTCACAGCAATATGTGTAAGACAAGGTATTCCAGATTTTGTATGTGATTTTTTTTCCAGCCAAAATTATTGCTTAAGTAAAATAGAGACAGGCTTGATTTATAAACTTGGCAAAAGCTGTAGGAGACATGAGCCGAAATCTTGTAATGGCAATAAAAGCCATGATTCCGAGACCACAAGATGAATATATATATATATATATATATATATATATATATATATATATAATTATATATATATGTAAATATATATATATAATATTTATTTCTTGTCTTGTTGAAAAAGGACACAGGCATGTCAGAAAAATTCCGACTTTAAAATCTTTATCTTCATACTTCAGTTTAGTCAAAAGGCCTATTAATATATATCATTGATCTTATTGACAATATTATCATCTTTTTATTCCTCAAATTTCATTAACCAGCGTATTAAATTCAAACACACACACACATATATATGTATGTGTGTGTGTGTGCATATAGATGTGTGTTTAATGCTTATCAGTGAACAGAGTTCAAATTACAGCCAAAGCAGTATTTACTTCAGATTAATGACATTGGGAAAAGCTGGCAGCTACTTCCCACTAAACTCTGTTTCCTTGCATCATATAACTTGACATATTTTCTTTTCACAAAGATGCCAAATTGACAAAGAGAGTGTATGAGGTATGAATTTGGAGAAAATTGATATCTGAATGCTGGGGAAATCTAACTTCTCACACTGTAAAGCATGGATTGTCACGTGTAATTTGAGATTTGCATTACTAAAACAAATGTTGCCCAACTCACATTACTGTGGCATAATTTCACAATAGTGTCCATTAGCATGTGCTTAATCACTGTTGAATTCCAAACTAATGTAACCCCAAAATCTCACAATGGAAAACCTTTCACATGTGCGTGTCAACAAGTTATATTTGTGTGATGAATTTCAACAAAATCTAATCCCACACATTTTACAGAAAGAAGGTTTTGTGTGGAGTGTTATCTGGCATAAAAATTGTTTTGCTACACACCATACAATGGAAAGACTTCTCTACAATGTGTGTGTTATCATGTGCTGTTTGAGATGTGCCTTTCGAGTAAATTTGATGTCACAGTTTTCACAGTGAAAAGGTTTCTCTCCAGTATGTATTCTCATATGCAACTGAAGACTTGAATTCGTAAGGAATGTTCTACTACACATCTCACAACGGAAAGGCTTCTCTCCAGTGTGTTTAAACATGTGGAGCCTGAGGTGTGAACTTTGGGTAAATCTGTTTCCACAGATTTGACAGTGAAAAGGTTTCTCTCCAGTGTGTATCCTCATATGCAGCTTGAGACTTGAATTCGTTGGAAACATTTTACTACACTTTTCACAATGGAAATTTTTCTCTCCAGTGTGTTTTAATATATGAAGCTTCAGATGTACATTTTGGGTAAACCTGTCTCCACAGATTTCACAGTGAAATGGTTTCTCTCCAGTATGTATTCTCATATGCAGCTTGAGACTTGAATTTGTGGAAAATCTCCCTTCACAGATTTCACATATGAAAGCCTTCTCTCCAGTGTGTGTAACCATGTGCTGGCTGAGTGATGAACTTTGGGAAAATCTAACTCCACAGATTTCACATTTAAAAGGTTTCTCTCCAGTGTGCGTCAACATGTGCCGTTTGAGAGTTGAACTTATGGAAAATTTAGCTCCACAAGTTTCACAATGGAAAGGCTTCTCTCCTGTGTGTGTTCTTACATGTATTTGAAGATGGGACTCACGGCGGACTATTAATCCACAAATTTCACACTGTAAAGACTGTTTCTTTTCCTGAGTATTCATGATGCCCTTCTGTTAAGATGTAAACTGAAAGAAAAAAAAATCTGTCAAAAACACAAACACAAATTATTCAGGGATTATGAACAAAAAATACACAAGACAATTCCGTTTTTCTTGAATATTCTTATTGTCTAAGGCTTCTGCTCAAATCTCCAAAGAATGCAACATTATACCAGGTTTTCAAACAAGGATATAATTTTTTATTTTAAAGGAATCTCTCAACATCTGAACTTTTGGATGAGAAGGAATGATGGCAGAAACACTGTTTAGTTAATCTTCAGAATACTGTTCATCAGATATTTTAAACTACTTTTCAAAGACAACAATTGTCACAATTGTAATCCGTCATAAAATTTTAAAATATTACAGATACATTCAATCACATATTTAGTTTTGCTAATATTTTGCTATTTCAGTATTTGGTTAGTTCCTTTCTTGCCAACATGGCCTCTGTATATTGTAAAGTTACTACCCTAACATTTTGATCACTGCAAACTGATCAACAGAGATGTTCCAAAAGTTGTTCTTGCTTACAAATGACCTTCAGTGTTTCCTGAATTAGTAGCCTTTTTGATATTCATAATCAATATTATACCTTGTGTAAGTCTAGAAGAATTCAAAATGGCATTGAAAAACGGAAGTTTAACCTTGTTCCAACGCAGTAGCAGGTGATTTCCAGCTTAAAATACCGGAAATAACAGTTGGCAAGTGTTTATTTATAGCAACCGCCTCAGGTGACAGAATGCACCTAAAGTAGCAAAGGGAGAGAATTCTACAGTGACTATTGTCACCTGTGGGGTGGTAATGGTTAAGTATCTCCTATATGATCAATTGGGACTAGGGTAAAAATTTCATTAATATTTCCTGCATTTTTAAATAGCTGTATCTATACAGTAACTTAAAATGTAATTTTTCAATCCACTGGTTTACAAAACTGAATCGTAAAACATTTTGCATACTAATCTATTTTCTTTGAAATATTTTATTACCCTTCGGAGGCATGATGGACACACTTGGATGGCAACTGGTCTAGAGGGAAAACTATGAATTCAAACCAGCCTGGAGAGGGTTGGGCTCCATCAGGTTATCTTGCTCAAGATGCACCACTTCTGCTGCTAGGGAAAGCTACTGAATAATCACACAAAGGTTGTTAATGAACAATAATACTTAGGACACAAACAACATATATAAGATTTGCCAGCGGTGTGTAGAAGTAGTAGTCAATTGCTAGAATTGAGTCAAGTTAATTCCACAATAAATCTCTAAATGCAGACCAACATACAGTATTTACTACTGAATTTATGTAAATGGGGACATACCCATTATCGTCTGTAGATGTGCTACAACATATTCTTTTTCTAAAAGTAGTCATTAATGTAAAAATGTAGTGAGGTTATGTTCATGAGTGAAAATTTGAAACTGCTATAAAAGTACTGTTTTGCTTGGCAAATTTTTAGTTTCATTTGTTAGAATACATTGTATGACAAAGTGTAAAAAGTTTTCATGTGACACATTTTGTCCTTTAGGACATTATTGGACTAAATTTATGTTTACGTTGAGGTGAGTACACGTGCGTCAAGAATCTATAGGGCAGTGGTACCATTACAGTTTAGGAGAAAACAAAATTTACTTTCTCGAATATTTTTTTGGTTATTAGATTGTTTTTATCAAAAACATTAAAAAAAAAATTACTCCTCGTTATTTTTCTAAGAAATACTGAATGCCTATAATAATGAAAATTTAAAACTCCTATAAAAGCAGCAATTTAGTTTTATTTGTTAAATTAAGTTTATTTGTACTTGGACTCTGTGGAAATGGAGCAAACAATACCTAAGCAATAATAATAAGACCAAGATGGGATATCGCTATATGCAGGCAGTGGAACAAGAACAATCTATTGCCGTAGATTAAATAAAGTGTTCAGTTCGAAATTCCCTGTAGTTTAACCAGATCAGCATGCACACCTGATGAAGGCTGGAGTGTAAAATGGCTGAAACATTGTAATTACAACAAAGGCAAGGACAATAGTCTGCATGTAAATATTAAATCCTCATCGCAGAAAAAATAAAATTCAACAGCCCTTCCTTTGTATTTCCTAAGAAGTAAGACACAAAGAACTTGAAACTCCAAAGACCAAATCTCAACACTTCGCTTCATATTGCTAGACCTTCGTGTCCACAAAATAAGTATGTCAAAAGGACGGATTTTCCATTGACACTGCTATTATTTTAACTACATTCGTTCATTGGCAATGTTGTTTTAAAAAACAATTATTACAATTCTAATAAAACCTAAACATATGAAAGTGAATTCAAATATTTTCTTTGTTCTTGAGAATTGACAAAATAAAATAAAATAATAAACATCATTTATTAGATCATTTATCATTATTGGAATGGTTGGCAAAACATCAGCTAATTGCTAATCAATTCGAACTTTATAATAAGAATTTACTTATAGTTGGTTCACATATTTTAATAATTTAGTAAATGTTCATAAATTTACAAATAAAAAGTCTTTTTTATATTTATTTCTTTATAAATTGTTAAATGATAAATAATAAATTGTGAAGCAGCTGTTGATCCTGAGGAAACTGAGTGTAAATATCTTGGAATCAAGATCCAATTTTCATTGATTGATTTGTTTTTTATGGCTTATCAACCTTTTGCAGGTTATTTAAAGTCAGAAAATATTTTTAGATTGTAAGAATTTTTTGGAGATAATAATGATTTCCTGAAACCATTCCTACTAATTAACCCATAGCTGGAGGGAGAAGAGGTGGATTCATACCTTTCCCATGGATATTTGTGTAAATGAATATAACGAATCCAACTGGAATTAGAACTTGGCTTACTGATTTTCCAATTCTAGGCTGTTATGCATTACATCACCCGCACATGGTATTCCCAAGTAGTCACCTATCTAGTTACTGACCAGGTTTGAAATAGCTTAACTTTGGTGGTCATAGAAAAACTGTTGTTTCATTGCATTCAATTGTAAAAGAAAAGATGACAGAAAGTGTGAAAAGGACATACTTAAAATTGCTATTGAAATTAAAAGACAAGCATTTGATGGCAACAATCAATACTTGGGCTGTGGCAGCCATAAGATACAGTGTGGCTATCTTAAACTGGGCAATAACAGGGATGGAGGAAACGTGAAAGTGAATTATCGCCAAAAGCAAACTTGATCAGATCATATACACTTCGAAAATAAGGAGGAAGAGAATTGATTAGCATAGAAGAGTGTTGCAAGCAATTCTAGATCTTTATCTTGTATTCTTCAAAGACAAATTTTTTAAATATGTTGCGTACAGTAGAAATTCAAATAAGGAGAATAGCAAAGGAAAAAATGAACTTAAGGAACTGGGTTTATAATGGAAAAATTACTGCAAAGGAGCAAGAGACAATGGATGTCAAATCTGACTCCTCGTAGAACTGGTTGACAAAGTACAACCTGAAAAATCGACTAGCAAAAAACACAACTAAACACAAAGGCAACATATAAAATGCGCATCAGGAGACTCTTCGTGCACTGATTGAAGAGTACTACTTGGTCATGAATGTGAAGCTAGTTCGAGTGTTACAGAGATGACTCGATTACCTAAAAAAAGGTGTCTGAACCAACAGACATGCAGTGCTGCTGTGCCAAATAATGGAAATCCATCAACACAGTGGTTATCCTAGCATGAGGTGCACCATGTTTTTTTTTTTTAAGCATTTCACCCCAAGCAAGGTGAGAAGCCACTAGGACGCAAGGGGTTGCAGAAAAATTTGGAGCAAGATCAGATGGGAGTGACAGAAGAAAGGATGAGGAGAAGGGTAGTGGATAGATAAAGGCAACAGGAGATACAGAGGCCAGAGAGAGAGAGTACCGGGAACCCCTTCCTAAACAAGAAACAAGGCATAAGCCTCTACTCATGTCCAAGAGAAGGGGGAGGAGTGTTGACCGGGCAGTAGGAAAGCCTACCTACTTCATAAAACAGATTGTTCCTTGTACATCTAGGGCAGTAGTCAAGAACATAATTTAAAAGTGTCCCAAATGCTAGTCCATCGATCCAGCACCGATATGTTGGCAAAGTGGTAAACTAGAAGTACACGACATGTGGACTAGGTTGGGAATGGACATCATCATAACTGACAAAAGGACTAATTGACAGTGAGACACTGTGGACAATGCGTTTCTCAGTCTGAAGACTGTTAACTCAACAGGACTCTGTAAGTGTTATTTGCCAACTGGAGTTTATATTCTCTGAGAGGGACTGATTGTAGACTGTTATGGTAATTTATCCATGCATGCATGGACTCTCCCAGCTATAAATAAGAGCAGGTATTGCCTTTTAGAGAGTGTAGTTTCCAGTAGTCAGCTCTAATAGTTGGACCGAACATTCTTGTTCATTTGTATATGTTTTGTATTACTGTTTCTGTTAATATATTTGTTTAACTCATTTCCTCTCCTGTCTTTATTGCTGGCCCCAACAAGGACACAACAACTTGGCAATGAGGACCCCAAAAGGACGGGAAAATGGTCAATATTGGTTCTACTCAACAGTACTTGGCAATCCTGTAAAGGAAACCGAATGGGGGGGGGAGTGTAACTTACACTGAACTGTCTGTGAATTCATGTCTCTCAGAGAAAAAAAAGCACTTGTGATTCCTTGAGTGAGTAAGAAATTAAAGTTATTTCGTTTTTTCTCTCCTCAATTAAGGTTTTTTTTCTTCGGTTTAATCCTAAGAAAGAGACAGTCAAACATGGACAAGTTCAAATCCGCCATGCTTGATTTTCTTAAGTTCCAATATGAACAACAAAATCGACAGGAACTAAAATGGCAAGAAAAACAATTTGAACAGCAAAAAAGAATGGATCAACTAGAGTTGGCTATACAAAAAGAATGGCTCGAAATTCAAAAGCAAACTGAAAAAGGACGGCTTGAAATTCAAAAAGGAAGTCTTACGTTGCAAAAGCAAACGGAAATCAGACAACAAAAACTTGAAGAAATTCTACTTCAAACTCAACAAAAGCAAAGAAACTTGCTTAAACTGACAAATTAGTGAAAATAAAAATGTGTTCTCACAAAACATGATCTGGGGCGCAATAGACAATTTTGTATATTCTCCAGATGAGGATATAACTTTCGCTTCCTATTTCAGAAGGAATGAGGATTTATACGCCCCCCCCCCCCCAGATTGCACAAATTGAGCAGACTCTAAGAATGTTCACCTACTACTTCAAAAACTAGGCACCATGGAGCACACCAAATTTGTGAACTAAATTTTACCCCATAAAACAAGCGATCTGACATTTACTGAAGCAATTAAACTTCTTACAGAACATTTTAGACCTAAAATTTCACTTTTTTATAACAGATGGAAGCATATAAATTTAAGCAGAAAGGATAGTAAAGATTACACTACATTTGTGTCAGTCATGAATAAGCATTGTGAGGATTTTAAACTGTCAGAATTGAGTTTGAATAACTTCAAGTGTCTGATATTAGATGTAGAGTTCTGAACAAATTAGAAAACAAGCCAAATCTTACTCTCTAACAAACAGCAGAAGACTGTCAGAGATTCGTAAGCATACACCAAGATTTGAAAAACATTGAGGAATCTGGCATAGCACACATAAAAAAAGTTACACTAAAAGAAAAAAACTATTTAATACTCCCCCCTCTAAATTAAACCAGCCCAAAAAGGAACAAGACAATTTGCCTCACATGTTCCAGTTGTGGGTCACTACATTGGTATAAGGATTGCCCTTACTGGAATAAGAGGTGCCTAACTTGTAACTGTATCGGGCACAAGAGCTCACACTGCCAAGCAAGAAAAAAGGTTAATAAGTGTATAAAAAAAAAATCAGATATGTCACGCAAATCATTGCAAGGAAGCAGTGTGAAATACAGGAAGCCATGCATTGGTACAGCACGACACCAAAAAATAGCACCTCAAACACTATTATACCTACCAATGTAACCTACTCCTATGAAATTAGATTGAAAAGTATTGACATTAAAAAGGTATAGTTACCAAAACCAACAACAATACATGATATATATATATATATATATATATACACACACACTAACACACACACAAACACACATGTACAAATTTATGACAGTAAATGTGACTGATCCTCAGTCCACAGTCTATCCTGGTTGATGGCATTTTGCATCAAGTTAAGGATCTTTAACTAGTGTGGGATCAAGTGAAGCGGATGATTCATCCTCTGACAACAGTGAACTCTCCAGCACTGATTCAGATAGATAATGATGATACTTGTTGACGCTGTGTTCAGGTGATGGGGTGGGTGTAGTAAAGAAGATCAGTGTTTGACATGTGACAGGTAGCAGAAATAGCCAAGAAGTATTCAGTGGCATTCAGCAGCCACCCAAGATAAAACATGGGTTTGTTTTGATTTGGAAAAAAAAAAACTGTACTAAAGAGCCTACTGTAATTATTCATTTTTGATACATAAGTATAAAAAGATTTCGACCACGCACTAAATTTAAAAGTACACACAAGATATTGAAATAGAGGAAAGTAAAACTGACACCTACTTCTCAAGAATATTTCCAGTTTTCTCATAAAATAGCCTATTCAGTACACAATTTACATCTAATGTACTGATTTTTATTTAAATTTTGTTTAAATCAGTAATCTTTTTGCTTCAAATAAACTTAATAAAAACATATTTTTACCATCAAAATCTTTGTTATTATTAAAAGGAAAGACCAAAGGATTTTTTGATTATTAAATTATAATTTTTTTTATCTTTTTAGGAATGTTTGAAATTTTGGTTAAAAATCATGTTTTTATTTGCATCAGTCTGGGGTATGGGGATGGCAAAGATTAGGAAATTTTAGTGTCTCTTTTGTGGTGAAAAACACATTGATTTGGAATTTCTTGCAAAAATCAAATAATTGTAGGATTTTAATGAAACTTTCACAAGTTATTCACAAATTATATTAGTAATGTTCTTCATTTTTTCAAAAATCTTGGGGAAAATATATATATATATATATATAATTATTTATTTGAAAATTATAAGATAAATATGTTATAAAATCACTACAAAAATAGCCATTTTGTTTCAACACTTCTGGTGTCTTATATTTGCTCTACTCTGTATTGAGTACTCTTTTAAGAATAGTATTTGTTGGTTATTGGAATCTATTTCATATACACCAATCCTATACTTGGGTATATATATATATATATATATATATATATATATATATATATATATATATATTTCTTTTTTCTTACATCTGCTAAGGCACTTATTTAATTTTATGAAATTTTGAGAAGTTAAATTTTGCAAAGCTTAATGTTTGCATTAGTTAAAAGCAGAATTAAAATTGTCAATTTCTTTTTGTAAGACAGGTCCCCCAGTTACTGAAAATCTGCTTTGGATCATAAAATAAAAAATGCAATAAACCTATGACATTTTTTAATTAGAAAAGCTTTTAACTGATTACACAAATAAGATATATCATGGACACTATTGTCTTTAGAAAAAAAATTTTTTTCAATGAATAATGAATTTTACAAGAATTGTTTTTTTTTTTTTAATTTTAATTATAATAATTTCTAAAGTTTTAAATCTTTTAAAATTCTGCATTACTTTGCAGAGGTTAGAAGATATTGTTATTAAGCAAAAACTATATTTACTAATCATAAATGGATAAGCTTAGTACAATTCACCAATCTTCAGTATTTTAAAAACAATTTTGAAATATTTTTGGTGTGTATAAATGTGCCAATTTTTGCAAATATGTATGTCCATATACAACAGCAATAACTATAGTAAATTTAAAGCAAAAGTACCTAAAATTCAATAAAACATTACATTATGGGGAGTATTTTCCTAAATTTTAAGATTACTGGGTAGGTAAAAATTATATAAAAAAGGCATTCACATTATATTCCTCAAGTAAATTTTACAAATATGTCCATAGATAAACTTCCCTGTCACTCAAGCTGTTAATGCTTTAAATTAGTTACCACCACTAAGTTTCAATAAATTTCAATACCTAAGGTTTAAAATGAATTTTTAAAATGAAAAGGCATTCTTAAAGCTAAATGATTAAATTTACTATTTCCAGTAAGCAAAATACTCTGGTGTAATTCAAATAGAAATTATATTGATTGGAATCTCAAGTTTTTAGTCACTTTCAGAAAATCACTTAAAATCAGCCATTTTTACACATTTGTAAACAAAAGTTAATTCTCTGTTATAAAAATCTTCCAAGCATATACTTTTCTGAAACTTTATTTGAGGAATATTATCTGATTTAAAGTATACTTAATCTTATTTGAAACAAATATTATTTACTTTAAATTGAAAATAACAGAAAAATAGATTTTTAAAACAAACAGTAGCAGTGATTTATGCACTTTTCTTCTTCCATCAATCACTTAACAAGTGCTGGAAGGTGTTGAGAGTTTTATGAGTTGTTCTACAGAGACTTTATCTGTTAAAGCATAATTTAAGAAAATGATGCATGAGTGCCTTTTTATATAATTTTTAAGTACTTAGTAATCTTAAAAATGTAATCTGATTCAAGGAATGTTGACTTTAGATTTACAACAGTCATTGCTCCTATTTTTTGATAATGTTGGGTATGCTCAACCATACTTTCAAGTTGGCACATTACATAACATTTTATATACATAAAAAAAATTAAACATTATTTTAAAAATCTTGATGCAAAATGACTTTTAAGCTTTGCAATTTTTGATTTGTATAGTTTTCACTTAATAACAATATCACCTAAAGCACATACAGTAATACAGAATTTCAAACGATTTATATAATGTAAATTATCTGTAACAGAAAATGTGTGTGTGGCATTTATGCACATCTACATTCCTTGAACAATTTTGATGAAATTGTACACACGTTTAAAAATTTACCAAGTTAGGTCAAGACCAACTTTTCAATCTGCAGACACCCCGAATTTGGCAGAAAAATCAATAAAACTGAAGGTGTATACAAGTTTTTGCAAAAACCAAGTCAAAGTTACCCAAAAACAAAATTTTTAATGGATGTTACGAGGTTTGGGTAGAGTTCTTGACAGTCTTCCTGTAACATTGGCTTTACACAAAAAATTGCAAAAAACTGGAAAAAAAAAAATCAGGTTTTTCATACTACTTAAAATAAAATCTTGAATAACTTGTTCATGTTTTATCCGATTTTCTTCAAACATGTCACAAGAAATGAGATAGTGTGGTTTTAGTCCTGCACGCTTCACTGCATATAGCAAAAAAAAGCATGAAAAACTGTTCAAAAAGCTTGTTTTTCATCTAATGCTTTCCAGATTTGCTATGTAAATTACATATGACACACAAATTGTCTTGCATGAATGTTTGGTTTAGATTATTTCAGTTAAGTGGATGAAATCTGTGACAAACTAGGCTCAAAATTGGCTTTTGTCATTTAGCCAATTGTATCTTCATATGATTCCATCTAAAATTGGCATTCTAACAACTTTTGATTCAAAAATAGAAGGATTGTTGAAGCATTAAAAGGGAAAAGTTTCCAAAGAAGCTCTTATTAACTCCAGTTTTGCAGTAAATATGCAAGGAAGGAGGAGGGGTGTTCATGTGTTTGCACTTGCAGTTGAATCTAGCTCTGACTCTTCATCCCTGTTTTTGTTTGATTATTAGACTTGTGAACTATTTGAAAGTTATGGTCATAGGAAATTTACTGAATATCTAAAACATTGAAACAATTTAACCCAGAGCAATGACCACACAAAATGGTTTTATCAATGGAATTCCTTTAAGAACAATCAAACACTTGCAAAGGACATACTGTAAAAAAGATGAGGGGCTAGCTTAGTATAGATGCATGCAAGTGAGGACACAGGCAGACATTTCTAGCCAGTGGGGGTTCACCCAGGCAACACCAGGTACCTCAACTCATTATAATTGAAATTTTAAAAAATGGAAATAATTCTTGTAAAAATTCATTATTCATCAAAAAAAATGTTTTTCTTAAAACACTAGTGTCCTTAATAAATCTTATTTATATAAGCAATTAAAAGCTTTCTTAATTAAATAATGTCACAGCTTTATTGCATTTATTATTTTACAATTTGGAGCTGATTTTTGGAAATGTGTAGCAGTTTGGAAAAAAAATTGATGATTTCCATTCTCCAATAAGTAAACTGGCCAAAATTTATGCTTACGCCAACGGAAGTACTACGCAGTGAATCGGTGAACATTTATGGCAGTAATGGGGGACGAATGACCAAGAAGAAGTCCGATTTTTTCTTGTCGATAACTACACAACTGTAGGTTTCTTCATAATTTAATTGTTAATTCGAGTTCAGCATGTACATTTACACGGAATTATAACGATTTGGGAAAATTTTAAGAGATATTTAGCACGCAGTCGTTTGGGCGTTAAAAAGCAAATTTACCAAATATTTAACAAAATAGTAAAAAATACTTTGAACTTTCCTCTTAATAATAACAAACATTTTGAAGTTTGGGGCCTTTTTCATCATGCTGTTGTTTTTCAGCAAAGATGTGGTACAGTGTAACCCGGATATAAGAGACCCTGATATAAGAGAGATTTTCTCTGGTATCAAATTAGAGCCTGTGTTTATAAATTAGACCAAACCCGGATATAAGAGACGACTTCTCCGGTCCCGACAACTCTCTTATATCCGGGTTACACTGTAGTACCAACACATAACCACCGTCATAAAATAAAAAGAAGGCATATCTGCGATATTTAAAAACTTAAAGATTTGGATCAAATCAGGATTAATTAAATTTAAATCAGCTAAAAATTTAGTATTTAGCTGCTACTACTCTCCAAATAAAGTTTCAGAAAAATAAATTTTTGAAAGATTTTTTAATAAAAGACTAAAAGAATTACATTGAAATGAAAGATAGCTAAAAAAAAAAAAAAAAAAAAAAAAAAAAAATCAACGATGTTTAGTTTTTAGCTGCTTAAAAAGTAAAAACGAAAACTCCTTCCAGTCAATTTAAATTCCTTTTTGAAAGACAGCAAAGTATTTTTGCTTATTGGAAATATTACATTTTTATTTTTTAATTAGCTTGAAGACTAAAAAATAAAAGCTTCAAGAAAGATTTTTCATTTTCAAAAATTCATTTTAAAACCTTAAGCATCGCTTTTCTGTGGCAGTACCTAATTCAAAATAATATAATCTATATTTTTAAAACTTTAAAATAAAAATAACATCAAGGACTAAAAAATACGATTCGGTTTCAACGCTGTCACAATAATTCTGAAGCAGGCAAACGCAAACACAAAAAATATTTTCCCCACAAAAAATTTAACCAGTGAATTGTTAATAATTTATAAATAAAAATAAATTACAACCACAATTTCGATCTTAAAAATTCTATCCTTGTTAAGAAGTAAATAAACAAATGAATTGAAAAGCGGCTTCCTTTCACCATAAATATACGACACGGTGTTTCACTTTCCATTACCAACATAACAAAAATATTACAATTACGTTTTTAGTCCTCAATAATTCCCTTCTCTTTCCACAACATTGAAAATTTTTCAAATATTTTCCAACGTTCTCATTAACTCATATTTAAAACTGAACACTTCTTTGTCATTTTCCCAATGATGGGTGTCTTCAAACAACTTTTTTTTATTTTATTTTATTTTATTTTTTTATAAATAAATTTTGTTAGCATTTTTTTTTGAGTTTGACATTTTTAATGAAATTCACAAGGGAACGAAACGCGTTGCAAAATATTAAATTTCTTCATTTTAAAAATATTTAATCTTGATTAGCTTGAAGTTCTGAATCCCAAAGACAAAACTAAGTTTTTTTTTTTGTTTTGTTTTTTTCTGTTAATAATTTGAAAATCAAAGTTTTTCAGCAATTAACAAAAATCGACTGCTTTCTTTTTCTTTTCACGGGTTATCTTTTTTTGAGAGAGATAAACTTCAACTTACCTTTTTTACAGTAAATCTGAACTTTTTTCATAAAAATAAAAAGATAAAAAAACTAGTTTCGTCCTGTTGTTACTACAGTTGGAATTTCTTTGTCATTCCATCGAATATTTTGTAAGCATAATAAATATATTTAAATAATTCACAATAAAAAAAAATAACGTAATAAAATAAGTTTATGAACGCGAATTCCTGCTACCGGTGTATAAGAAGAATTTATTCCTTGCAATAAAAATCGTTTATGTATGTACCAAAACAAAATTGCCCAGCAATCTCATTATTTATTTAATTACTTGCTTAATAATTCGTTTTTTCACTTATAATTCATCTGCATGTGACCCAACGATCATTGGTGCGAGAAATGGGACAGCTGTGGCGAGTTCAAATTCCAACCTCGTCTCTAAGTTTTTTTTTGCGTTCATTATTTTTTTTGCAACCATGGCGCAGTTATGAGTTCGTCTCTTTCCCCAACACCATCAAATAACAATAGTAGGGTAGCCTGGGCTCTCTAGCCTTTGTTGGTAGCTAGTGAAGAGAAAGGACTAACCCTGAATTCAAAAGCGTAGAGAAAGCAACAGGAATAATAAAAATAAAAAACGAAAAAGGGATCTGTGAAGCGCCATGACCGTCTGCCTCCTAAAGAGATACATAATTTAGAAAATGTATATCTTTCTAAATCTGCATTATTTTTCTGTTTATTAATAACATTCTTTACAAATTTGAGCGAATGATGAAAGAACACTCAATGAAGGTATTTGATTACAAATCTTTAACGTCGCCCGGACGTTAATTCGTTAACACCGATTCAAGCACAGCACTTAATAATTTCTTTATACAAAATTGTCCACGTTGACCTTGTCTTTAATGTTTTAAACGAAAGAATACGGACGACAATGACTTGGAAAAATATTTATTTTGCAATGTTTATGAATTGTAAAGAAGTGTGCAGACTTGTTTGTATGGTTATATTCGATAGAGGCCTTTCTCTTGAATTCAAAAATTTATTCGAGATTTTTTTTTTATTAAAAAATGTTTTTTCATTTGTACAAGAAACCACGACAAAAAGAGAAGTGTTTACTTTAAACTGAAACACTTCGACTTAGAAAATGACTTCTTATCCAATTACGGACGTTCCTTCTGCTATGCAACTTACGTGAGCAAAGTATTGTATGGCTGGTCGGCAGAGGTGCACCTCCTTCGATAGCTCAAGCCACGGGGATGTAGGGGTATCCGTATATACGACACCCAGGTTCTACTTTGGGAGGGTCATGGAGTTGTTATTTTAACGTAAGCATAATGGATCCTATGCAATATAGGTGAACAATTCAACTAGAAAAATTGAAAATAAATACAGTTTAGAGAGACATGTCATAAGGGATCATAAATCAACAATGTTTTTTGCAGCAATTTTTAACATCAACTTGAGATTTTTCTTGTTAAAAAGTTGAATAATTTCTAAGACAATCAACAGTATGGGTAAAAAATAGTGAATTTTATCTAGTCTTTTTTCAAGACTTAGCATGAGCAAAATAAGTTCACAGATTTGGACAAAAAGAAAGATCCCAGAATGAGGTCAAAATTCATGAAAATTTGTCATCCTTTAAATTGTTAGTTTTGCTTAGTTTAATTTGTAACGTATATAAATGTATGTAGAAAAAGTAAATATTTATAAGATAGAGAGGGTCATAAAACACTGCCCAGGGCCCCAAATCAGGTTCTCCCACCTGTCTGACAGGATATCGGGTGTAGTAATCACCAGCCCTGTTCACATTAATTAAAAAAAAGACAATGTTTTTACAATATGAGTGTATGCTTTTTCTTACTTGTCCAAATACTAGCCAATATGTAAATCCAACACTGCCCACAAGTCTTAAAATTTAAAACTATTTCTATTGCATCTTAAAATATCTTTTTAACTGACTACAGTGTCATCTAGCAATTCATTTAAAGTGCATATTTTCATAAAATTCATCTATACAGATTTCAAGGCACAGGACAAAATGTTTTCTATTATGAGATGCATGGGACTACATAGGTCTAGCATTTAGCCCTTTAGCAATACATGTTTGTATAAAATAGTAGAGTTTAAAATTATATGGTTTGCAATTTAGACCAACATGCTCGTCTTGCTTGTTATACTGACAATGTTTTGACCATTGCAAGTATAACAAACAGGATAATCACGCTGGTTCAAATAGTAAACATAAAATTTTAATTAATAACTATTTTATACTAACATATATTACTCAGACTATGCAAATTGGATGCAGCACAAGTAGTCTCTATTTTGATGGTTCTTGTCATTGGATCAAGCCTGACTGATGCTAAGAGTTCATATAGTATGGTGTAACTATAAAAAATTTAACTTATGTGTAACTATAAAACTGAGTTTTGAGTAACATACTGCAACCAACTACGACTCCTCGAGTGCTTTCATCAGCCCTGCCTCTGTACCAACCTTAACATTCACTGGAGTGACTATGTCACCAACGTTGAGGTCCTCAAACAGGCAAAAATCACCAGCTTTGAAGCCATGTTGCTGCAGTCACAGATGCGCTGGGCCCGTCTCCAGAATGGGGGAACATCACCTTCCCAAGATAGCCCTGTATGGCATACTCGCCACTGTGACAGGGGGACACCAAAGAAGCATTATAAGGACTCCCTTAAGAAGTCCCTTGATGGTCAGCAGCAAATATCGACCACTGGTGATGGTCAATGTGGCAGGTACCGAGGGACTTCTTAAGGTAGTCCTTATAATGCTTCTTTGGTGCCCCCCTGTCATGGTGGCCAGTGGAGAGTGTTATAGATAAGCGTATGGTTGCAAGAAAGAAATACAACAGCAGAAATAGATTTACGTGGTTTATTTCAACAGGAACGTGAGGGTTTGGGACAGCTCCCTTGTGGTAAAGTTCATAAGCCGGCTTCGGATCTAGATCGATCTCTCATAGTAGTTCACACATGTTGACGCTGGCACTCCCCTGCTGTAAACAGGTCTCTTCGGTGGCCACCTGTTGACTGTCTGTTGAACTTCCCTGTGACCCCTTTTATAGCGTTTTTATGGCTTAACAGGCTCAAAAAACGAAGCGAGTATAATTAGGAGGGAAGCATTTTTATTGGACGAAAAATAGAGCACTTTAAATATTATTTTATTTTTCGACCGGAACTCGAGTGTCAGGAACATTTGTAAACGAAGATAATGTTCATTTTGTGACGGGGCTTTGTCCCGTTCACATCCTGTTCTCGCTCTTGAGTATTTGCCTGTAAATCAGCCGAGATATGACTTATTTTATTTTATAACAAGAGTATGCCATACAGGGCTATCTTGTGTAGGCGATGGTCCCTCATTCTGGAGACATGCCCTGCCTAGCATAGCTGTGACTTCAGCAACATGGCTTCAATGCTGGTGATTTTCGCCTGTTCAAGGACCTCAACGTTGGTGACATAGTCACTCCAGTGAATGTTGAGGATGGTACAGTGACAGCGCTGATGGAAGCGCTCAAGGAGTCGTAGGTGGTGGCAGTAGGTTACCCAAAACTCAGTTTTATCGTTATGCATAAGTTAAATTTTTTATAGTTACACCATACTATATGAAACTCTTAACATCTTACATCAACTGGTATTCTCCAGCAGTCACCCCTTGCTTGTGGAACTCTCTTCTGGTTTCTTGCTTCCCAGCTAACCTCAAAAATTTAAATGCAATGTCATTTGTTATCTTCTGTCTTTTTAATTCTTGTTTGATGCAATGTTAATACACAAGAATTTTGGTAAGACCGAAATTAAAGTGGACCAATTTGCAATTGAAACAATTTGATGGGTCTGTCATTAAAAGACTTGGCTGCTTTGAGAGGGCATTCAAGACTAAGACTCGATTAAGGGTAATACCAAACATAGCTTTTAAGCACTCCATAACTATGTTTGGTATTACCCTTAATGGTCTCCTTGGGGTTGACATATTAACAATAGACACCTGAAAGTTAGTTAGTTAATTGCATGAAATTAGAAGAACCTGAGATTGGATTTCTAAAGGATTGTGAGGCAAGTGTTCACATCACAGAGAATAGCCAATCAGTATATTTTCAGTCTTGTAAAATTCCAGTTCAAAACTTTATAAAATGATTGAACAAGGAATATTGGAGACGTCTACCCAAGAGGTAACAATTAGGCTTCTCCACTTGTGGCCATATGCAAAACCAATGGAGATTTAAAAATTTGTGGTGACTTCAAAATTGGCGTAAATCACTAGATATGTTCGGACTCCTTCCCATTGCCAAATATTGAAACGGTTTGTCACAGGTTTGCTGGCATTAAATTTTTGAGAAAATTTATCTGGAATCTGTGTATAATCAAATTAATATTGATAACCATTTTTTAAGAAGTCATCCCAATAAACACTCCAATAGGTTTTTTAAGGTGGTTTTTTAAGGTGGTGCTATTTGGAATTAAAACATCTAGTCACATATTCCAAAAAGGCTATTGAGAGAGTTTTGGAAGGAGTAAGAAAACTTATTGTCTATCAGGATGACATAGGTATTGGGGCTCGTACTGAGGAGGAGCCAAAGAATAAAACGGAACATGTTTTGTTCAGATTAAGTAACATAGGCATAACAATCGAAATATATGTAAATTGCAAGAAAATTTCATACTTAGGATATCAAATATTTAAAGATGGGATCTTGCCAAATAACAGACTTATTATCAAAATATCAGAAATAAGTACACCAAAAAATAAGAAAGAGAATCTTTCTTGGGTTTGACTTTTATAATAAGTATAACTTGATATAGCGACATGAGTGAACCATTTGCAAACTTGAGAAAGAATAATGAATTTCAGTGGAGTGAAAGACAGAAGGTGGCATTTCAAAAGTTAAAGGAAGGACTTAGAAACAAGTCAGTAGTTACGGTATTTGACCCAACAAATAACTGACACTACTGATGCTAGTGAATGTGTCATAGCAGGAATTTTATCAGAAGACGGACATCCTATTATGTATTTGCCAAGAAAGTTGATGGCAGTGGAAACAAATTATTCTAACATTGAAAAAGAAGTGCTGGCAATTGTCTGGAGTACTGAAAGGGCACACAATTTGTTATTGGGTAAGAAAGTTGGACGCCAAACCCTTAGAGTTTATTTTCAACCTGTGGAATGAGTTGCCAAAAGCCACTTCATTCAGAATTTTGAGGTGGGCACTTAAACTTATGGCATTCAATTTCGACATTATGTATAGTAAAGGAATGCCATTCCACAAATAGACACATTGTGAAGATTGAATTTTAATACCCAGAATATTGAAACAAAGGGCAGTTGTGAGGATAGAATTTTACTCTGGATAGAGACAGTTGTGTTATCCTTCAGGTGGCTCAAGTTTAAAATCGAACAAGATCCTATATTGAAAAGAGTACTGAATAGAATAGTGAATAATGTATGAAGCCATTGCTCTGTGGCAGAAAAGCCTTTTAAGGAAACAAGGTACAGATTAACAATTGAAAGAAGAGTCATATGTAGTGGAGATCTTATTGTACCACCAAAATCGTTAAGAAAAGATGTTATTAAAGCAGTACATGATGACATACATGGTGGCGTATTGAACACATAACTGAGGTTAAAACTACAAGCCTGGTGGCCGGGTTATACATGAGACATGGAGGATTATGTCAAAAAATGCCCTAAGTGTGCAAATATAAAAGCTTTAGGCAAACCAAAATTCATTCATGGCCAAAAGAGAAGGAGCCATGGATAAGAGTACATATGGATCATGCATACATTAAAGATGTAGGCCTATAAAAGTAGATTCATATTCACGTTGGCTTGAAGTGATTAAAGTTTCAGACAGAAAAGGAAGTACTGTAAATCAGGTGCAAAGAGTCATATTTTCAAGGAACAGAGTACCTAAGCTATTGGTGTCGGATAATGCACCAGAGTTTGCAGAAGAAAACTTGTGTATGTGGTTAAGATGAATTGGATGTAGGGCATACAAAACACCTCCGTACCATCATCGGTAAAATGGAATTGCAAAAAGGATGGTCTAGACAATAAAAGTTAGATTGAAACAGTCTTTCTGGGGAATTGCAGCCTAGAAAGTTATCTATTAGGTTGGTGCAAAAATAATGTCGTTTTCTTCACATATGTTACTATGTGAGAAAACGACATTATTTTTGCACCAACCTAATACCAAGCTTGCTTTTAAGTTGCCCCTCGGCATTGATAGGAAGGCAAATTAGAGCCCCAATAACCATGTTCTTCTCAACAAATGAGAATGTATGGTATGAAAGGAATAAGCATTTGAATTCTGAGAAAGCACAATTTGTAGTGCAAAAATGATTTAATACAGCAATATTAACAAGAAAATGAACAGCATGTGTGTTTGCTCATGAAGATCAGTTTAGATTGCAAAGAGAGCCAGAAGATATTGAAATGGAGAAAAAGACTGGTGCAAAAGAGAGGGATCAGGATGACTACCAATAATTTGAGAGAGAAGTTGAAGAGAGAATTAGTGCGTCTAGTGATAATGAGAAACATGAGGAAGGTTCAAATGAAGAAGATCCGGTGAGGCCGAGATACCCCATAAAGAGGAACCTAGGCAATCACCATGAGACAAGTGGTACACTTCCTGGTGTGGTTCGTAGAAGTAGCAGTTCTATCAAGGACATAAAGCCTCTATGGTTCCAGGTGTGGTGATATGCAAATTATTAGGTTGGTGCAAAAATAATGTCGTTTTCTCACATAGTAACATGTGAGAAAACGACATTATTTTTGCACCAACCTAACAGATTGTATATAAGTTTCTATACTCAGGGGAGTTATCTTTCCTTGACTATACTGCATACTTGTGAGAACTTTACATGACGGAATATTGTTTTTATATTGTCCTTTCTCCTTAATTTTTCTCATTTTCTCTAATACCCTGGGGACTGGGGGGGGGCAACTGCTAACATGCAAAAGTTTGTTGCTGGAAGTGAATTAAGTTTTTTTTTTTAAATAAATTTCTACTTTTTACCTTTGGATTAAATAAAGTTTATTATTCAAAATACAGAAGTAAGTAATGTTTATTTATTTCATATTAACTTGCAATATTTTATTTTTAAACATTTTCTGTGTGAAACTCACAAGTGTTATTCAGGATTTTATCACGTAAAAATATAAATTAATATTTTTCTCTATGACGATAAAGTATAAAATTAATTTTTATGAATAATTTGTTTTTACAGTATTTACATTATTCGGACTACCGTTCTCATCTTTGTCGCCATATTTATCACAACGTTTCGGCCGTTGTACGCTCCGGCCTTCTTCACCCTTTATTTCGATCACTGGGGTAGACTGTTCTAGTTCCACGGAGGGATGTCAGTTATCAGTTATCTCCTGCTTAAACCAGGTATTGAACTCACACTCTTTGGGTCTGTCAACCAACGCCTTTATCTACTGTGCCATGTGTCCTTGAGGACATCAAGGTATGAATTTCTGGGTACTATAAACCTAATGTTTTCAGCAACCATTTTTCTCCGGTCCCGACAACTCTCTTATATCCGGGTTACACTGTGTGTATATATATATATATATATATATATATATATATATATATATACACACACACACAGTGTTACTCGGATATAAGAGACCCTGATATAAGAGAAACCCGGATATAAGAGATTTTATCCGGTCCCATACTTACGTAAACAAAATAAACAAAACCCGGATATAAGAGAAACCCAGATATAAGAGAATTCTTCTCCAGTCACGACAACTCTCTTATATCCAGGTTACACTGTATATGGAGAAATATAGAGTGCAGCTATAGTGAGTAGAAAAGTGCACAAGGAAATACAGCCTTTTTTTTTATACAAAAAGGTTTTTTTTTATTCTAAGGAAATATTAACAGTAAAAATTTCAAAACTTGTCCAAAGCCAGTCTTTTTGGAGTTTTCAAAAGATTCTGCTTGATCCATTCTATAGTCTTCTTTATGCCTACAAGCCATAAAGAATGAGACAGGTATATTTTTTCAGGTAATGCAAATCAGAATAAAAAACATGAACCATTCACAGGAACATGTCTAACAGAGAAGATTCCATATTTTATGTGGAATTTTCCTCCCCAACCCTTTCTTTGCTAAGCAAATAAATCCACACTGGCTTGATTTATAACCATGGAGAAAGCTGTCAGAGAACGAGCCAAAATATTGTAATGGCAATAATAGCCATGATTCCTGAGACCCCAAGAAGAACTAACTTCCTGATTATATATATATATATATATATATATATATATATATTGTGTTTGTTTGTTTGTTTGGGTTTTATGGCATATCAACCACTGTGGGTTATTTAATGCCAAATCCAGTTTATATGAATTTTAAATGGATTTTTTGTCCTGGCAACATTATTGTTTCCAAAAAACGTATAGCTGGCAACATTATTCATCTGAAAATACTATCTGAAGCCTTCCTTGCTGTTGGACGTAGTTTATCGTCATACCCAGGACGCGGATGTAGTTTATCGTCATACCCAGCATGCATATATATTGTGTGGTTTTAGGGTTATTAGATACTATGGGGTCAATTGTTTTAAATTTTTTATAATATATTATAGTAAAAAAAGAAAGAACAGTAAGATATATAATCTGGTTTTCTTATTTATATTAATATTTTCACAAAACAGTTATCAATTTCCAATCATTTAGACAGGGGTAGTAACATGTTCTTTTTTATGAACTATTATTGTATCAATTATGTGTTACGTTTGAAAAGATAATACATAATTGATACAATAGTTAATGAAAAAAATATGATGCTACTGACCCTGTTTAAATGATTAGATTTCTCCATATCCTTGGAAACAAAAATTATGAATGTATGTGCTTTTAAAACTCAGAAAATTTCAAAATAAGTTATTCCAAAATTCACTTGAAGATGAATGCTTTTAATTTAATTATATAATTGAATTTGAAGTTTTTAGTTTCTGTTTTTGAAACATGGTAATTCCTGTGCAGTGATGAAACCATATTTTTAAATCAGTTAATTTACAAGGTTATATATATATATGTGTTATAAAAAATTGACCTCATAGTCTCTAATAACCCTGTACAAAAAACAATGTAGTGTATCAATATACATACCCATTCAGATATTGTAACTCTGATACTAATAATAAACCCACTATATATATTGGTTTTACTACAACCACACTCTCCCATAGATTTACCTGTCACCTTTCTGAGCTTAATTCTATTAAACAACATTCCTTAAAAAAACATAGCTATGTACATAATATTAGAAAGATATTAGTTGATAACACAACAATACTCACACATACAGTAAAAAAAACCTTGAGATATTGGAGGCCATCTACATTAAAACAAAGCAACCCACACTCAACAAAATTACATTTCAAACTAGTCACAACACATTACAATGCATCTAGACATATGATTCTGTTGTTAATATTTTGGTCTCTCATGTGGTATGACATTATAGAACTGCATCATGAATTTATGGCCTGCGTCTGCTATTCTGTGAACATTATCATCACATAGCAATCTTCTATCAACATGACAGAATATCATCTTTGATGGTGAATGTTTTTGTTTAAATATCTGTATAATTACACTGAAGATGGCTCATGTGAGCCGAAAGCTTAGATCAAGGAAAAGTTAATAAAAAATATCCAAATGTTGGACAATTTTTATCTTTATTTCCACCAGAAATTAAAGCAAATATACAAAATTTAGAACGGCTCATGATCAAATATAATAGCTATTCATTGTCTGTTATATTTAACAATATATGTTTAATCATATATATATATATATATATATATATATATATATATATATATAAGATAGGATAAAGAACAAATAGGAAACATTTATAAATCTAATATGTTTTGTTTTATTAAAGCTTCATCAGAGAATGGACCAAAAGAGAAAAAATTCTGGTGTTCTAAATTTTTGTGTTGCATTTCATTGGTTAAGCAGACTTCACATGCATTTGTCTTGTCAAGAAAAATCCTGCATAGGCAAACTAGAATTATGACACACTTACACACATAAACACTGCTTGACAAGACAAATGCATGTTAAGTCTGCTTAAACAATGATAAATGACAAAAATTAAAAATACCAGAAGTTTTTATCTTTCCTTTTCTCCATATTTCATTCTCAAGTACTACTTTAATAAAAGCAAAACATCTTAGATTTAAAAACGTCATATCCATAAAAAATAAATAAACATTTATTATATTGTAAAAAATAATTATAATTATGTTGTATCCATAAAAAATAAATAAACATTATATTGTAAAAAAATTATAACAATTATGATTCACTTATTCTAAACTAATGAGGATCGACCACTTTTCTCCTTTACACTCACAAACATCTAACATTCTCACTATTGGAAAAGCAGTTCACATGAACAGGTCATTAACACATACATCAATGAAAATTTCATCTCCTTTACCTTTTTCAGGCCGTAATAGTTATCTTTTAGCACTCAAAAATTCAAAGAAAACTGCACACACTTCTTGTATTTTTCCAACTCAATTATCTGGACATTTATTACAGACATCTATAAAAAAGAAAACATACAAGAAAGACTGTATACACTTTTGACTTGTTCTTTATTTTATCTATCAGATTCCAATCCATATCTGATCTACATTTGACCGCATACTCACAATTTTACTCAGTATGACGGTCTCCTATTTCTGCAACACCATAATAGAACCAGATAATAAATAATACTCATTTTGTTGTTCCCACGAGTTGCTGTTTCTCATTTTTATGAGTATTTTTGTATGTATAACTGTTATGGGCTATATAGTTTTTTACTCAGTTATAACTCCCCTACCAACATTTCCTATTTGTTCCTTATCCTATCATTCTTTCAGATTCAAGTCCATATTTGATCCCAATTCACATATATATATATATATATATATATATATATATATATATATATATATAATAGCCATTAGAAATTAAAGCAAATATACAGAGTTTAGAATGGCTCATGATCAAATAGCCATTCATTATCTGTTATAGTTAATTTTGTCAAGCAACCACATATACAGAGAAATATAGACTGCAGCATTCTTTATGTGTATGTGGTGTGTTTATATGTGCATATTAACATGTGTAATGTTTACCAGTGAACAGCATTCAAATTACACCCATGACAGTGTTTAATTCAGATTAACGACATTGGAAAAGGCAAACAGCTACTTCCTACTAGACTTTGTTCCACTGCATGATAACTTGACGCAGTTATAAAATGGTGCCAGACTGACAACAAGAGTGTACAAGGTATGAATTTTGAGAAAATTGATATCTGAATTCAGTGAAAATCTTTCTCATCACTCAGTCCAGTGTGGATTGTCACACAGAATTTGAAATTTGCACAACTAAAAAACATGTTGCACAATCCACACAACAGTAGAATAATCTCGTAACAATATTCATTAACTAAATTCTAAACAAATTTAATCCCCAAATTTAATCATGGAAAAACTTTCACAAGTGTGTGTTATCAAGTATTTTTTGTGGGATGAATTATGAAAAAATCTAACTCCTCACATTTTACAGCAGAAAAGCTTCCTTCCAGTGTGGACTGCCATGTGCTGTTTTGTAATCAAATTCCAAGAAAATGTTCTGCTACACACCTCACAGGAGAAAGGCTTCTCTCCAGTGTGCATTGCCATACTCTTTTTTAGAGTCATATTCCAAGTAAATGTTCTGTTGCACACTTCACAATAAAAGCCATGTTTTCAAGACTTCAAGCAACTTGATGTGAATGAATATGGAAAAACTTAACAAAATCTTAATTATATAATGATTACATACGTGTGTACATATGCTCATATGAATGTGTTATCTTTACTTTATCAAGCCTGAGTTTACTTCAGATTAATAATGTTGATAAAAGCCAGCAGCTATTTTTTATTGCACTCTGTTCCACTGTAAAATAACTTGGGAAAATATCTTTTCACAAGAATGCCTCTCTGACAAAAAGAGAGTGTATGTGGTTTTAATTTTTCAAAAAGGGACATTGGAATTCTGGGGAAATTTAACTCTTCAGTTTGTACTGCACAGATTGTGACATGGCACTTGAGATTTACATTCCTAAAAATCTGCTACCCAATTCATATCACCATGGAATAATTTCACAATAATTGGTCAACTGTTTTTGTTTAGTAGCATATCAACATCTATGGGCTATTTAATGCCAAAGTCTATATATTTTGTATGCATTTTTTGAGATAAAGGTTTTAGCAATACAAGTCTTACCAATTAACCCATAGCTAGGTGGAGAAGTGGATTTATACCTTTACCAAGAGTGTTTGTGCATAACTGAATATAACATACCTAACTGGAATTGGAACTTGGTACTGACCAGGCTCGAGGTTGCTTAACTTTGGTGATCATATAGCTACTGGTGTTTTAATGCGATGTGGCTGTAAGCCAATTTTGCAATGGTGTGCCTTAACATATACTTACTCATTGCTGAATTGAAAGAAATTGTAACCCCAAAATCTTATAATAGAAAAACTTTCTCAAATGTGTGTCAATGAGTTTCTTTCCTGAAATGAATTCTGTGAAAATATAACTCCACATATTTTACATAAAAAGCTTTCTCTCCACTGTGGACTATCATATACCATTTACGGTTCATATTCTAAAAAAATGGAAAGGCTTTCCTACTAGGCGTGTGTTAACATGTGCTGTTTGAGATGTGCCTTTCGTGTAAATCTGACATCACAAATTTCACAGTGAAAAGGTTTCTCTCCAGTGTGTATTCTCATATGCAGCTGAAGACTTGAATTTGTAAGGAATGTTATGCTACACATCTCACAATGGAAAGGCTTCTCTCCAGTGTGTTTAAACATGTGAAGCCTGAGGTGTGCACTTTGTGTAAATCTGTTTCCACAGATTTGACAGTGAAAAGGTTTCTCTCCAGTGTGTATCCTCATATGCAGCTTGAGACTTGAATTTGTGAGAAATGTTTTATTACACTTTTCACAAAGGAAATTTTTCTCTCCTGTGTGTTTTAACATGTGTACCTTGAGGTGTGCATTTTGGGTAAATCTGACTTCACAGATTTCACAGTAAAAAGGTTTCTCTCCAGTGTGTATTCTCATATGCAGTTTGAGACTTGAATTCCTGGAAAATCTCCGTTCACAGATTTCACACATGAAAGGCTTCTCTCCAGTGTGCGTTAAAATGTGCTGGTTGAGAGTGGAACTTTGGGAAAATGTAACTCCACAGATTTCACATGGAAAAGGTTTTTCTCCAGTGTGTGTTAGCATGTGCTGCTTGAGATTTGAATTTATAGTAAATCTATCTCCACAGGTTTCACATGAAAAAGGTTTCTCTCCAGTGTGTATTAGCATGTGCTGTTTGAGACTTGAATTTGCAGAAAATTTAGCTCCACATGTCTCACAATGAAATGGTTTCTCCCCTACATGTGTTCTTACATGTCTCTCAAGATGAGACTCTCTGCGAGCTATTAATCCACAAATTTCACACTGTAAAGACTTTTTCTTTTTATGAAGATTCATACCTCTTTCCAGTACTGTCAAGATGCAAGCTGGAAAAAGAAAAAATTAATCAGTAAAGAATACATTATTTTGGTATTACGAATGTAAGAAAAACAAAAACTTCCTTTTTCCTCTCGGATTCTTAATGCTTCTTCTCAAATCTCCAAACAATGCAACATTAAATGCAGTATCCATCAAGTAGAGGGTATAATCTGCTATTCTAAAGGAGTCTCTCATCCCCTCACATTTATGACAAGAGGGAATGAAGGCCAAAATATTGTTCCACTAATCTTTCAATTAATTTTAAACTACTTTTCAAACACATATTTGTATATAATGCATGTCTGAATGTTTACAACAATAAAGTATTTAATTAAGAACATTTTGCTATTTCAAATATTTTGTAAGTTCTTTTGTTAACATCATGGCTTCTACACATTGTGTAATGGCTGTCTCACCATTTTCATTTAATCCAGATGCTTGACAAAGATAATCCAAAAGTTGAAATGTAAGTTAACAATAAATTTTCATGCAAAAAATATATTTTTAAATATCTTACTTGGAACTTTTGAATCTGATTCTAAAATAAATTGGCAGTGATGTACCGAAATATTGTTTCTGTGGCAATGTTTAACCTTCATATCCACAAAAAAAAATGATATATCAAAAAGGAGTTATTCTCTTGACATTACTATTACTGTATACACTTTTGACTCATTTACAAGATTATAAAAATATGTGAACCAAGTACAATGTGATGTTTGTTATTTAACTTTTATAAAGATTTCTTATTTACCATTTTATAAAGAAATTTGAAAAGAAATCCTTTTTATTAAAAAATTTATAAAAAAATTATCAAAGTTTGTAAACCAACTACAACACAATATTTATTATTTACCATTTTATAAATAACTATGTAAACAATTTCTTTTATTTACTCTAATAAATAAATAGAGTTTGATATCTTAGTTGTCAATGAAGATTCATACCTCTTTCCAGTACTGTCAAGATGCAAGCTGGATAAAAGAAAAATTAATCAGTCAAGAACATATTATTTTGGCATTATGAATGTAAGAAAAACAAAAACTTTTTTCTCTCAGATTCTTTTCTTAAAGCTTCTCCCAAATCTCCAAACAATGCAATATAGACATTAAAAAAATTATCAAAATATGTAAACCAACTACAATACAATGTTTATTATTTACCATTTTATAAATAACTATGAAAACAAGTTTTTTATTTAGTCTAATAAATAAATAGTGTTTAATATCTTAGTTGTCATTTTACACTTGAGTTGGCTAGATGTAACTGTAAGTACTGTGCTAGAAGTTTCTTTTCTCACTTGTTTATTTAGTGGCATATCAACATTTTATGGGTCATTTAATGCCAAAATTTTTCTTGGGAGCATTAGTAATTTCTTTTACAAAAAATGTATAGCTAGTAATTTTTCATTTCAAAAAATGCATTGCTGGTAATTTTCTTTTTTTTTTCTTTTTTACAAAAATGTATTGCTGATAATTTTGCTTTTACTATGAAAATGTATTACTGGGATTTTTAGTATAAAAACGTTTATACTTTCATAGTGTTTTGACCTCAGCTTGGGAGTTAACTATTTGCCCACAGCTGGGACCCTAACAGGTGCTACCACCCTGGGTCAGGCTGGACCTGGGAACAACAGCAATTAAGAGGTGATTCTGCGCTCCTTAAAACCTCCTGATCAGAGGCCTTGTTGCGGAATGTAGTTTATTGTCATATCCATGAGGTCTTCTTCCTTATGGAGCTCCCTTCCAGCTCCATGCTTTCCAATCAACTTTAATCTTCAAAAGTTTAAATGCAATGTCAATCACTATCTGCTGTCCTCCTGATTACTCTTCTTTTGTTCTCAATCCTTAGTAACGTTTTTTTCTATTACTTTTTACACCGAGTACCCCCCCTCCAGTGTCTTTTTGGTTTTATTGCCTTGCTTGAGGTGATTGCAATTTTTAAAAAGAAATCTTGACAATAACGAAAATGAATAAATCCATTTTCAAATGTCTGGGTTTTATTAAAATTGTTATCACCACTTTTTAGAAACAATAAACGTTTCTGAAGGAATCAAAACTGTATACACTAATCAGTGTCAAAAGAATAATCATTTGATATGACATTTTTTGCGGACACAAAGATTAAATATTGCTGAATTTTTATTTTTCTCAAGTATTCTTATTCTTAAGAACACTGCTCAAATTTCCCCAAAATGCAACATTCTACTCCGTTTTCAACAAATACAAGTGTATAATTTGCTATTTTAAAGGAATCTCTCATGATCTTAACTTTACAACAAAAGAGAATGAAAGCGGATATGCTGTTCAATTAATCCTCAAAAAATAGTCCATTCTACTTTTAAAACATATACTTGTATGAAATGGACAAAGTCCGACAATTATTTTAAGACATTTTTATGTTTATATGTTCTTTTTATAGGTACAAATATTTAAGTAAATACTGTTAATACTGTCTATTATAAACAGCATTTACTTAAATATTTGTATCTATAAAAATAATGTATATACTTGTATACAATAACTGTTATACTATGTACAGCTGTTACTAAAAGTATTCAGTCATATAGCACAGGGCCTACTAATAACAATATTACCAAGTATAAACATATGTCAAAAACATTATATTAAATCACTAACCTTTGTTGAATCCATTCATAAAAAGAATCTAATGTATGCTTATCTAAAGTATACTCTATGTATGTATCAATGTTCCCAAATCAACACACGGAAAACCATCAAGCGTAATATCTACTAGGCATACACCACACTTACGAATATACGTTATCATCTGAATCCCACATAGACAAATTAGAATTTTTATACACTTACATACATAAAGCAATATTTACTTTTTTTCAGGCTTGGAATCTATTAATTTCTCGTAACTTTGAATAGATGCATAACATCTCCTTGAATTCAGAATGCCAGAAATTAAGTCAAATGCATGTGAAACAAGATTAACCAATGAAAATCAAAGATTTCTTTTTATACATATCTTAGGAGAAGCTTTAATAAAAGTGAACTGATAATTGATAAACATTTACAATTTGTTCTTTATCTTATCCTAGCTTAATTAATAACATTTTTCTTTATTTTAAACATTGTGTTAGTTCCTATCTTGCCATTATGGCTTCTACACACTGTAAACATTTTGATTCATTCAGTCATTTCTTATGGCTTATTAACCATTGCAAGTTACTGAAAACCAGAAAATATTTTTAGATTGTAAGAATTTTTTTTTTTTTTTTTTTGAGATACAAAAACCCATTGCTGGGAGTAAAAGAGATGGATTCATACCTTTCATAAAAGGTGTTTGCATGTAAGTGAATATAACACACCTAAATGGAATTGGAACTCTGTTTTCCAATTAACAATTCTCAGTCATTATCCATTACACCACCCACACATCCAAGCTTATAGCACGTGGTATTCCCAAGTGGTCACCTATTTAGGTACTGAACAGGCTCGATGTTGCTTAACTTCGGTAATCATACAGGAACTAGTGTTTCAACACTAAGTGGCTGTAAGCTAATTTTGCAATGGTGTGCCTTAACATATACTTACTCATTGCTGAATTGAAAGAAATTGTAACCCCAAAATCTTATAATAGAAAAACTTTCTCAAATGTGTGTCAATGAGTTTCTTTCCTGAAATGAATTCTGTGAAAATATAACTCCACATATTTTACATAAAGAGCTTTCTCTCCACTGTGGACTATCATATACCATTTACAATTCATATTCTAAAAAAATGGAAAGGCTTTCCTACTAGGCGTGTGTTAACATGTGCTGTTTGAGATGTGCCTTTCGTGTAAATCTGACATCACAAATTTCACAGTGAAAAGGTTTCTTTCCAGTATGTATTCTCATATGCAGCTGAAGACTTGAATTTGTAAGGAATGTTATGCTACACATCTCACAATGGAAAGGCTTCTCCTCAGTGTATAAAATGATGGTACAGGAATTGGTGTTTCAATCTGATATGCCTGTAAGCCCCTAACATTTTGATCCCAGCAAAACTGTTTGACAATGATGAACCAAAAGCTACTCCTGTGTTCACTACTTTTGTTGCTTTTGTTGTTTGTTTATTTAATGACATATCAACTCCTTATGGGTCATTTAATCCTAAAATTTAATTTTCTAGTGAGCTTTGAAGTAATAAAAATATGGTACGTTATTCTGCTTTCACAATTGAATACATGGTAGATGACACTCAGCTTTTGTGCATGTACATGTTTGTGTGGACACAGTTACTAGAAGGTGATGATATGTTTGTTTTATATTGTAGTTTTGTTGAAGTTAGATTTTGGAATACTTTTTGATTTCTTTAAGAAATTGTAGGATATTATATGGCTTAATGTCATGAAAGAATTCCTTCATGTTGGTTGTTTGGTTGATATAGTTTGGTTGATATCAACTTCCATGGGTCATTCAATGCCAAAATGTTAATAATTTGAACAATTTTATGGCTTCAACTACAGATAAAAGGTATTGCTGGTCATGTTGCTTTAAAAATGTATTGTTGCTAATTTATTACAAATAGGTATTGTTGCTATTTTTTTTTTTTTTTTTTTTTTTTTTTTAACACAAAGATGCATTGCTTGTATTTTTATACTTTTATAGCATTTTATTTGGGGTTTCACTATTTGCCCATAAAGTGTACCTGGGAACAGCAGCAAGTAAGTGTTGGTTCTAAGCTCCTCAAAATCTCAAATCTCCAATCAGAGGCCTTGCTGCCAGATATAGTTTATTATCATATCCAGGACTTGCATTCAATGCTTCCTGGATTAATGAATTATGAAATCTAAATAAATGCAACAGATATTCAAACAAAAACACATTTTAAATATCCTGTGCACATTTTGTCAAATTTGGACCTTCATGCCCACAAAACACCAGTGTTTAAAGGATGGTTTTCCCTTGACACTGCTACTATTTTAACTACCTTTACTCCTCAGCAATGCTTATTGCTTTTTTTTAAAGTGATGATTTGATTTGTAATAAAAACTTAAACATATGATGAAAGTGAATTTATACATTTTTTGTTCTTGAGAATTTACAACACAAATATTGAACACTAATTATTTATTAGATTATTTATTTAAAAGAATAATTTTATATTTACAACCTTCTAAAAAACTAATACAACTTGAACTAAACTGGAGAAACCTCTTCCCCTGTTCAAAAGACCAGGAAGTAATGTGAACCAGAAGATACAATGCAATATTTCATTTTTTACTATTTTATAAAGATTAGCATTTCATTTTTTACTATTTTATAAAGATTAGCATTTCATTTTTTACTATTTTATAAAGATTAGCATTTCATTTTTTACTAATTTATAAATATTAGCATTTCATTTTTTACTGTTTTATGAAGATTAGCATTTCATTTTTTACTGTTTTATGAAGATTAGCATTTCATTTTTCACTATTTTATAAAGATTTATTATTTACCATTTCATAAATAAATATGAAAAATATGTTTCAATTCAAAACTGTTTGTGAACTATTGAACAAAATATTTTAAATGTGATTTTCTGGACATCATATATTTTCTTCTCACATTCTTTTGTATCTCAGATTACTTCTTGTTTTATTTATCCATTTTTTTAATAATCATGATTTAGAATCAAGGATGTTGGATCCATAAAAATACATGGTAAAAATTACAGACAGCTTGTCCATCCAATGAATAGGAAGATACATGCTCAAAATATTTGCAGTCTCACATACAATTAAAAGGATGTTTGGTTTAAAGTAAGAGATGCTTGCAATCTATTTTAGTGAATTTATATGGCAAGAACAAATGAAAGCAATGACCAGAAAATGCATTTTTCCAAAATTTCATAATTATATTTACTCATCATTGTGTTTGTTTAAATCTTCTTGTTCAGACATTTTTAGAAATTTATGAATAAAAAAATATCTTTTCATATTTATTTCTACTTAAATAAATCTTCATAAAATGGTAAATAATATTTATTTCATTATAGTTTGTTCATATATTTTTATAATTTCATAAAATTTTATAAATATATGAATAAAAAAAATTCCTTTTCATATTAATTTCTTTATAAATAGTAAATGATAAATATTTCCTTGTAGTTGGTTCACATATTTTTATAATCTTGTAAGTGAACAAGTTAACAATTAAATAGTGTGCAAAATATTTGTTATAATTCTAAACAGATTTTTAAAACAATAGATGGGACTGACTCCCAAGAGGATGCTTCCCGATCACTACAATCGTAACCTGTTCAAGTCTAGGGTCAGCCATTACCTTCCCCAGGTATTCACATAGGCTGTGTCTTTTATTCTGTAAGTCTGTACCTGAATAAGGTGAACATCATTATGATGGAAAAAGTCAAAGGTCTATACAGTAATAGTAGTGTTAATTAATAGAAGAGCCATTTTATGTGACACATGATTTTTTGCAGGTACTTATGTTAAACTTTTCTTTTAAAAAAAGAAACTATTATCTTTCAAATAAAAGGTTTATTTGAAGTATAATAAAGCCTTAAACTTAAAATAACAAAACCCCAAATTTAACTTCAAAGAAATTCATTTAATTATTTTAAATGCCTATTTTTTAGCATTTGAGGAGGTAGAGTGTAAGACTTGAAGACATTTAAAAAAAACAAAAATGAATTTAAACAAAAAAAAAGACTTCCTACAAAAAATAATTTACCCAATGCATTGGATTGGATTAGACAGATTATTTCAGCCACAATAATTCAATTTAAAGATCTTAAGAAGATCTATCTTTGTGAAAGCAAATAACTTGTAAAAATTAAATGCATTTTGAAACAAAAGGACTATAGTTGCTACTAATTTCAACAATAAATGCACAAGCCAATCTTCTCTATAACAAATGCAAATAAATGTGTGACACACTTTTTCAACTTTGATCCTAGAGGCCATAGATCAACATATCATACCATTTTGGAATCAGGCTGATTCCATAAGCAAATTAAAACATTTGGGGCTAGATCCAGACCCACAATCCTGAAATTTTGGATTCCCAATTTCTGGGATTGTTTTCACAAATTTTTTTAATTTTTTTTATGTGATTTTTTGCAACACATTTTTCTACAATAACAATTTTTATAACTTAAAAATAAATTTGGAAATAATTGAAATTAATTGCAAAATCCAGTGAAAGTCACCCATGAAATAAAAATAATTGTTTGTACGGAAAGTAAGGACCTACGTACATCAAATTGTCTTTAAATTAAGCGGTGGCAGCAGAATTATCATTGAACTTTTTTTAAAAAGAAAACTTAAATATTAATGCAATACTTAAATGCGGTGATCAATTTTGAGTTCTTCTGTAGTTTATTGTTGCCTCTCGCATCTACTCCTTCCTGCCTATTGTGATGAAGGCCCAAACAAGATCCTTCCGCAAGAGTTAGCTTAAATGCTGCCCATTAACCTAGTTTCCATATATCTCCATTGTTGCTTTTGCAAGTTTGTATTCTAACTAAAAAGACACAGAAGTGTCAAGAAATTGTATTAAAATCGAAAATAGATAGGTTTAATCTACTGCACTGTGATTTGTGTTATGAAATGTGATTTCTTTCATGTGTCTAACGGTAGTTGTTTCATCTTGCCTACCGAGAACTTGATTTTTTTTTTCAGTGCACCCATGTCGCGACTAAATATCAGTTTTTAAAGAGTGGGTTTTTAAATTAACACTAACGGCAATATTGTAGACATATTCTCAAGCCTCCTCGGTACTTCTCCATTTTGAGGAAGCCTCAAGAGCTGGGCAATAAACCCAGTACCCTCTCGAATTACAGGGAGGCACGGTGGAGTGGTGAATAGCGGCTAGAATTGAGGAATCAGAGAGCCAGTCGAATTCATTAAAATATATTCACTTATGTGCTAATACCCTTGGGATAGGTATTATGAATCCTCTTCTTCTCCCCCCCCCATCCATCTATGGGTAAATAAATGGCAGGATAGACCGGGTTCTATAGCTATGGATGCCAACTGGTCTACCGTAGAAAGAAATAGCAACCTCGTCAGTCATGTATCTTTCGATACATGATCGCCTCAGCGTGTATCACGCATGGCACACAACTGACTGACCCTCCCAAAAGAGTTGTACTTCATGGGGGAATGGAATCCGGTGGCTTGAGCGAATATTATTGGCAGCAGAACGACTCCTTTCTGCCGGCCAGCATACGATCGGATACTCGCATACCGACAACTGTTCTTTCCTTTATTGCTTTGCTTTCATTTCCTTTTGGGTATTTATGCCTTAGCTATGCTAATTCAACAGTCATTTCGATCACATATCACTACACTACAATTATTAAATAAAAAAAACTCATTTTCGATTACAGACAGAACAAAAAAAATACATCATTTTTAGCTTCACTGAAAGTTAAAGTAAAAAAGTGTTTCATTGTTTTACTTTTAAACACTACACATGTCATTTTATCAACGAGACATTATACCGTTGACAGAGTATTTTATCTTTGTTTAAAAGTACAAATTAAAAAAAAAAATAAATAGTTGCATTTTGCCTTTTTAATTAAATCAGTAAAATAACAAACAAAAAAACGTGTTGCAAAAAAAATGAGTTTTTTTCCAATATTCAATATTATTGTCATTTCCTTTTTGTATGTTTCTGAAGTTCCAAAATAAATCCCAAAGAAAGACAACCTTTGCCGATTTTTTATCTAATGTTAATAATTTGAAAACTAATATTTTTCCACAATAAACAAAAATCAACTACTTTTTCACGGAATATTTTTTTTTTCAGATACAGACTTCAACTCACCTTTTCAAAATGAATCTGAACTTTCCAGGAAAAAAATGAGTTTCACCCTGTTGAGTTGGGATTTCGTTGTCATTCCATAAAATATTATTTTGTAAATGTTAATGAACAATACTAATAATACACAAATAACCTCCAGTTAAAAAAAAATTGACTTAAAGGACTGTAAAAAATAAAATGTCCATAGTTCCTGAACCCAATTTTCTTACAACCGGTGGATAAGAAGATTTTGTTCCTTGCAATAAAAATTAACAATAAAACAGCATAAATTAAATATTGATGATAAATTTCATTATTACTTATTTATTTGCTTGTTTTTTATTTTATTTTAATTTTTCTACGATTGTCGCAGCGGTTATCGGCGCGTGAAGTGTAATCGACGAGGCGAGTCCAAATTCCAACCTAGTCTTTTACGGTCATTTTTTTTTTTTTGCATAAAGAATCCACATCGTATCTACTCCTCATCTCTGGTTTAGGGTATACTAGCCTCTCTAAACTTTATTGGGAGGCTAGTGGAGAAGGAATTCAAAACAGTGAAAAAGGTAACAAGTAAAAACTCCACTACTTGACAGAAAATAAATAAAATAAAAAAACGGAAGAGTCTTGAACTCTTGATTCTTGATTGTCGAATTCCCGGCGAAAGGGTACTATAGAATTGAGAAAACGTACATTCTTGTAAATTTATATTTGCATTATTTTTCTGTTTATTAATAACATTCTTTCCAACGTATCTGTGGCGAATGAACAAAACAAAAGTATTTGATTACAAAATTTAAAGTTAAAATTAAATAGCATTGTCGTTACGTTGTCGAGTCGTTTATTAGATGTGATACTACAATTGGGTTAACACCGTTTCAAACACCGCACTTAATAATTTCTTTATGCTATATAGCATAAAGAAATTATTAACTTATTAAGTGTAAACCTTAATATTTTAATAATGCAAAGGACAATATATGAACGAAAATGATTTTTGCGTGAATTTCCAGGATGGGGAGTAATTTTTACGTTATCGGACTATCCTCATCTTTGCTCCTGTTATCACAAAGTTCCGGCCTTCATCAGGTCAGGTGTATCAATCTGGGTAACCTTACAGTGAATTCTCAACTGAGTCCTTTATTTAATTTATGGGGGTAGACTGTTTTCGTTCCACTGCCCATGCCTAGGAATATCTTGTCTAGTTCTTATTTTTAATACTGCCCAGTTATTGCTCACTCTGTTTCCACTGAGTCCAAGTGTACATTGCCCAGCTCGAGGACTGAACTCATTTATTATTATGTCATCAAATTCGCAAAACACTTCTTTAATCCACAAGTCTTCAACAGCAGCAGTAACTGTAACAAATGAGAAAAGCTTCAATGAGTGTAATCAAGTATGACAAACAGCAGCAGTAGCACTCATCAGCAGTTAGGTTAGGTTTAAGGCTCCAAGTTTTGCACGGCCTAGTGCATTAAAGTGTTACTTCATGAATTTGGTGACAAATTTGTGAGTTCAATCCCTTGGCAGTGTGTACTTGTAGTTGGTAGAAACAGACAACCCTTAATTGAGCAATACTGAAAATAAGAACTAGACAAGATATCCCTAGACATGAGCAGCCAAAACATTGTGATAACAACAACAAAGATGAGGACAATAGTAATAGTGTAAATAAAGAATTAAAATGAGTAAGAAAAATAATTTGATTATAATGAATTATAATAATTATAAAGAACTTAGCAAATGAATGAATTATAATTATAAAGAATGGATTTTTTATTTGTTAATCTGACAGGTTTTATTACTTAAATGTTACTTGTAGTAGATACTCCTATTTGAGTAGATGCCCTATTTATTTATTAAACAGTATATTTATTTATTTATTTTTGTCTACCGCCTAAATATTTAAGAAATCTTATTGGAGAAAAATATATGCTCTCTGGCAGGATTCAAACCTGTGTTCCCCTAGGAGAAAACGTCATTAGATCTGATTTTATTATTTAAACATTATTTTTAGTGAATACTTGTATTAGAGTAGATGCTCCAAAGTTGCTTTCTTTATGTTAGGATATAAAAAAAAAAAAAAAAAAAACTTAGTCCAGACTCCTATCATTGTATTCAGTCTTTCCGACTTTAATCTAAATGAGTTAATCAAAATTAAATTTGGATTTTTCACAAATCTTTTTTGGAAGAGAAGACCAACAAAAAGTGTTAAAAGCTTCAACTTAGAAAATGTCTTTCCGAATATTAACATTCGGGTAAACTTCATGCACACACCAAAAAAAAAAAAAAAAAAAAAAAGGACTTTCAAAATGACGGATTTCTATTGACACTGCTATTATTTTAACTACCTTTATTTCTTGGCAATATTTATTCTTTTAAAAAGTGAGGATGAGAATTGTAATAGAACTTGGCACATAATAACAGTGTCATTGGAAAAACTATCCTTTTGTGACTCTGTTTTTATTTTGGTGGGGGCAGGGGTTTGCCACTAGGAAAGTCCAAGTTTGCCATCAGCATGCAACATTCTTTTTATTTGCTAGTCCTTGATGTCAACATTGATAAAAGAAAGTGTTATAAGAGCTATAATAAATTTCAATAAATATTGAAAAGATACAAAAGGCAATTTGGCGGAGATAAGTTTTATGGGTCACGCGAGAGATGCTTAATGATGTTGCACCTTACAGCGATGAAAGCGGCAATCAGATTCAGTTAGTAAGCTTATTGGTGTCAAGACACATATGTCCGTTCATCCTGTCTGGGCTTCTACCCAGGGCATCCAGCTGCCAAATGCTATAGCTTATAAATCCATGGTGTCATTTCCTATTGCAAATATATCTTTCCCAGATATAGAAAGAAACTCTGTTCTCAACTTAGGAAAACCCAAGACTCACCATTTCCCCTCTATGTAATATATCCTTGCCTGGGACATAGTAGATGAATCCAGCTTGTTTGAATCTGAAGTCTTAAACATGGCTTTTCCAGACCCAGGAGTATCTCCATATTATTTGTAAGACCCATCCTTTTCGTTTCTCCTTACACTCTGCTTTGTTATGTAGATATATGTGACGTATTATTCTCCACATGGAGTTGTTGGTATAACAAATTATACATGTATATAGGTTTTACAGTATTCTATAAAATGACTATTCATAAATGATATCCATTATACCAACAACTCCATGTATATATAGTTTTGTTTATGTCTTAGTAGTATAAAAGTCTCTCTGAAAACAAAGTATGTTTGTCATTCCTTTTCCTTTCTGCCATTCCATTCTATCCATGAAATACAGTGTTATTATATCACAGACATAATAATGCTCATAATGGGAGAAATAAATAGATTGTTTGTTTGTTTGCTTGGGTTTTATGGCATATCAACCACTGTGGGTTATTTAATGCCAAATCCAATTTATATGAATTTTAAATGCCTATTTTGTATGGAATAAAAACGTATAGCTGGCAACATTATTCCTTTACAAAAAATCGTATAGCTGGCAACATTATTCCTTTACAAAAAACGTAGAGCTGGCAACATTATTGTTTCAAAAACTTAGAGCTGGCAACATTATTTTTCTGAAAACATTATCTGAGACCTTGCTGTTGGATGCAGTTTATCGCCGTACCCAGGACGTGGATGTAGTTTACCGTTATACCCAGGACGTAAATAAAATAGAAGAATAAATCTTTCTACCATAACTTTCTCATGTTTCAGTGGTGGCCATGATGTGATATTATTTACCCAACATGTGATATTATCACCCATTAACTGTTGAACATGACCTATTAGTATTTACCTCCATTAACTGTTGAATACAACACAATATGAACAAGCAAGCTAATATGAAATGGTAATTTCTTGCTCAGCACAATGTCGATAAAATGATAAAACACAAGTGACCCAATAGGGAGCCCAAACTAAATCACAATGTTTATACTGCAGAGAATTGTGCTGTAGTACAAAGTTTTGGAAGAATTATACATGTATATAGGTTTTACAGTATTCTATAAAATGACTATTCACAAATGATATCCATTATACCAACAACTACTCTTATTTCTACAGTGTAAGGATACATAAGGCAATTATCTCCCTTTGGTCATGATGAAGTAATGTGGGTCATCTGATGGCTGTTTATTGATGCCACTTCATACAGTGACGAAAGTGGCGGTCAGTCAACTTCCAGGAGTCATCTGCTTCCCCCAGCCTCATGATGCAGCTAACAAGCCTACGGTGCCATTTTCTTATGGAAATATATCTTCACCAGATATAGAGAATAGCTCCAGCTCAGTCCTCGTGTTGGGAAAAATGCTGGACTCCCTGTTTCCTGTTTTGTGGAATATGTCCTCACTAACGTCATAGAAGATGAATCCGGTGCACTTGAATCTGGAATCCTAAATATGGCATCTCCAGAAATACTGAAGAATCTTCAGGAAGCCCAATTCCTGTTGGGAATTATTATACATAAGATGCTTTTTTTAGTTCTCCTTGCACACTGCTTGTTGTTGAATATATCTTAATTTTTTTATGTGTGTGAGGCACATGTAAATATGTACATATAATTTTGCAGATGACTTAGCAGCATAAATCTTTGAGGACAGAGTATCTATTCTGTTCCATCCGTGAAATACAGTGTTATTATATCATGGACATAATAATGCCCACAATGGGATAAATACAAATGGAAGAATATTTACTTTCTTCCATAGTGCACCTATTATCCGAATGAACCTGACATGATATGATATTAATTACCTCCATTAACAGTAAATATTTTCAAATTCAGATGCTGATAAGAATTATTATTGAAACAAGTTTTTGTGAGGTTTTGAGTTTGTGTTTATTGTGTAATTTACTTACACCACCCATTTGAAATAGCAAGTAACAAAATTCATACCAACTGAAAAATGTGGGGAGTCAAAACATTTCCATAAAACTACATCAATGCATACATTATAGAAGGTTGTGTATGATACAAAAGCTAGTCACGTAAGTTTGTCCAACTCCCATTTCATATCCAAATTCAGGATAACAGAGTCATATGCTGATGTCCAATCTGAACAAAGACATGTGGTGAAAAGAGGGAGAGCCTTGTTTTGATATTCTGGGATCAACGTCTTCATTCAAACTTTTTCAGCTTATCTAGTTTTCCATTTCAGGATCAGAGAGGAGACATGTGTGACAACATGCTATGCTCATCTGTTGTTCCCTGCACCTGTGATGACATCCAGGTATGTCCGATTTCTTAAGAAACTGAAATAACTAAGTGGACTTAAAAGGAAAAGGAATGTATCTACTTATTTTCTAAGGATGTGTGAGAAATTATATTGTTTATAACATGACATACCCGACCTTTGAGTAAAGACAAACTTTTGCAACTTCGTCTAGTTTTCCATTTCAGGATCAGAGAGAAGGCATGTAACATATTTCAATACTTTACCAGCATGTTCTCTTTCCAGGAAACAGAAACTAAATTTATATTAATTTTATTTCTCCCTTTGGTCATGATGAAGTCATGTGGATCATCTGATGGCTGTTTATTGACGCCACTTTATAGAGTGACGAAAGTGGTAGTCAGTCAACTTCTTATGGAAATATATCTTCACCAGATATAGAAAATAGCTCCAGCTCAGTCCTCATGTTGGGAAAAATGCTGGGCTCTGTGTTTCATGTTTTGTGTAATATGTCCTCACTAATGTCATAGAAGCTAACATGTAAGAGGGAGAGCCTTGTTTTTATATTTTGGGATCAACGTCTTCATTCAAACTGAGCTGGATTCATCTACTATGTCCCAGGCAAGGACATATTCCATGGAGGGGAAATGGCGAGTCTTGGGTTTTCCTAAGTTGAGACTTTTATTTCTCCCATTATGGGCATTACAATTTCTCTACCCAATACATCTTAACAATTTAAAATTTATAATCAAATTCCAGTATTGGGATTTTATATTTTTGTATCATTGTCAAGCTTTTATTTAACAAAGCCTTCAATTGATTTGTCATAAAGCTAGATATTTAATCGACATCGTATTTTCTTTAAGGATTCATAGCGCTTCACATTGTTTCAATTCCGTTGGATTTGGAGTAAGATGAAATTTAAAGAAATTATAAGCAAAAAATGCAGTTTTGATTCATTCATTTTCTGTGGCTTGTCAACTATTTGCAGGTTATTTAAAGCCAGAATTTTTTTTTTTTTTTTAGATTGTAAGGATTTTTGTTTTTGGTGGAGATAATAATGATTTAGTGATATAAGTCTTACTAATTAACCCATAGCTAGTGAGAGAGGTGGATTCATACCATTCCCAAGGATACTTGTGTGTAAAGTAGGCTATGATTAGTTTTTAGCCACTCTCAATTACAGCAATTTTGGCTTGTGTAATAACGTATTTTCTTTTTTTTTTCAGACAATACAGTGTTAGTATCAAGCTACTCTAATCTATGAATGATAGTTGACTTATATTTTGCAATGAAAGTTCACAAAATTAAGGAAATTGGTGAATTTCAACAAGGGCAAATAGCATCCTGAGTATGACGGTAAACTACATCCGCGTCCTGGGTATGGCGATAAACTGCATCCAACAGCAAGGTCTCAGATAATGTTTTCAGAAAGATAATGTTGCCAGCTCTAAGTTTTTGAAACAATAATGTTGCCAGCTATACGTTTTTTTTAAACAATAATGTTGCCAGCTATACGTTTTTTTTTTTGAAACAATAATGTTGCCAGCTATACGTTTTTTTTTTAAACAATAATGTTGCCAGCTATACGTTTTGTTTTTTGAAACAATAATGTTGCCAGCTATACGTTTTTTATTCTATACAAAATAGGCATTTAAAATTCATATAAACTGGATTTGGCATTAAATAACCCACAGTGGTTGATATGCCATAAAACCCAAACAAACAAGGGCAAATAATATGATGGCATCAGTGTGGCAAATCAAATAGAGAAATTGCTAGGTTTTTCCAAGTTAATAATATTGTCAAGAAATTTAATGAAGGCCATTGTCATGTGGAACAATGTTCAGGAAGACCAAGCATTGTGTCTGAGTGAATGAAAAAGGTGCTGAAGATGGAAGTCATCAGAAACCGTTGTCAGAGCATCAAAGATACCATCAACAGCATGAAAATGTCACGATATGCAGCGAGAATGTCTCTAAAAGAGCTTGGCTATCAAAGAAGAGTTGCAAGAAAGAAGCCCTTGATTTCAAAGATTAACAGGAACCTTCGTATGGACTGGGCGAGAGAATTTGAGAGCAAAGATGATGAATTTTGGCAGTTTTTAATTTGGTCAGATGAAAGTAAATTCTGCCAATATTCAAATTCGAGACAGGTCTATGTTTGGAGAAATCAGAATGAGACTTAGAACACTGAACGTCTGCAGGCAACTGTGAAACATGGAGGGATTGGAGTAATGGTGTGGGCGCCGTCTGGCTTGGAGGGAAATCTGAGCTGATTCTTGTTGACGAGCAGTTGAATGGTCCAAAATACTGTCAAATATTAGAGAAAGGACTACTCCCACTATTTGAAACCAATCAGATTAACAAGAATGTCTACCTTTTTTCAAGAAAATGGAGTGCTATATCATGTGAGCAAAGTAGCAAAGGACTGGAATGAATTGCAAGAAATCAAGTCACTGTCATGGGTAAAGCAAAGTCCTGACATGAATCCAATAGAACACATTTAGAAGCACCTTCACCGAAAACTTTGAGAGCATGCATCCAAAATCACATTAGTGGCAACTCTTAAAGGAACATTGCTTAAGGAGATGCAAAATATGGATCAGACGATTGTTGAAAACTTGATCAAATCCATGAAAAATCGAATGCACGCAGTAAAACTAGCAAACGGAGGACCTACTCTATATTAGCTCCAAATACTGTTTATTTATGTTGAATAGGGATTACATAATTAAATTTTGAAATTGGATGTAGCTTATTTCTTCTGGCTAAAGTCTTTTCTTAGGCCACTGTATAACTATTCGGCAAATTTTTTTACATATTTGGCACGGGGCTAGAAAAGCAAATTGCCCAAATAATATTGATTTAGGGATATAAGTCTTACTAATTAACCCATAGTTGGGGGTAGAAGAGGTGGATTCATGCCGTTCCCAAGGATATTTGCATGTAAGTGACTATAACAGGAATTGAATCTTTAGCTCTTCAGTTAACAATTCTGAGACATTATACATTACATCACTCGCACATCCAAACTTACAGCACCTAATATTCCCAAGTAGTCACCCATCTATGTACTGACCAAGCTCGACATTGCTTAACTTTGGGGATTTTACAGGAACCAATGTTTCAATGTGATGTGGCCATAAGCTTTGCTGATTTTTGTTTTCCTGCCAAGCTAAGTTTGCATAACATCTTATTCGCAGCTACACCTTGCTAAACATAGAAATTCTACAGTGTCTTCTGCATATCTCCAAATTTAAAACCTATTCTTGTAAAATTAAGCTTAGAATAATTTAATCTACATGCTTTACAGTCTTGACATTTTGACCTCTTCCACTTGTTTAACAGTCTGATGCACAAACAAAATGTTTTCAAAACAGAAGCTATAATTTGCAGAAACTTGCATTTGTATAAATTTTACATCTAGCCTAAACTCTTCCAAATAACATATTTCTTTCTTTTTCTTTTTTTTTTTTTTCTTTGGAATAGCTTCCTGGTTGAACTGGGAACATTTTAGCATTGTTTAATTTTTGTTAACACCAATGAATTTCTCAAAAAGGGCTTGCTATAATGAGTGACTGTTTTGAGAAATTGGCTGAAAAGTTTTCCCAATCTGAACTAGTAATAGAAGAAAAACAAATAAAGAATGTTTACAAGGGTCAATAAAAATGTACCAACATGCACATAGATAAATTTATGTCAGGATTCAATTAAAAACCCCTACATGAACTTTAAAAAAGGAAAATGAACACATATAGTCTGAAATAATGAGTGCATATGAGGTCTGGTCAAAAAGTATTGGCGCTGTCGCCATGCTAAAAGAGCTAAAGTATTCAGAGTGAAGTCGCTCAAAACTGATTGCCCTTGAACCCTTTCATAAGTTATAATATTGTTTCTCACTTCCATTATTTATAACAGAGCTTGGGAGGAAAGTGTGTAGAGAGTGCTTGTCTCACCAAACCACAAACTCCATCAGTATACATGGCTTGTGCAGTAGTTTTTGGCCATGCACAACATTCCCTAGTTCCTACACCGCCAAATTCCCCAGACTGCATCCCTTGCAACTTTTTATTCTTCAAAAATCAAATCCCACTTAAGAGAAACAAGATTTCAAGACATCAATGAAATCCAAGAGAATGCGATGAAACAGCTGCTCATTATCCCCCAAATAGATGTTCGAAGAATGCTTCCATCAATGGAAACAATGCTGGATAAAGTGTGTGGCTTCAGAAGAGGACTAGTTTGAAGGAGATTAAATGTCAAGTTGATATGTGTTGTAGTTTTCTTTTTATATTATTAGGTTGGTGCAAAAATAATATCCTTTTTTGACGTATTTTTTAACGTCAAAAAACGATATTATTTTTGCACCAGCCTAATAACAGACCCCATACTTTTCCATCCAACTTCATATGTAAGTGGAGAGAATAGCAAGTAAAGAAACACAACTTCTGTAATGGAAGTTTTTATTCACAAGGAAATATAAATAATATTTTATGAATTGTTCAGAGAATTAAATTCAGTTTTTTTTTTTGTTGTTGTTGTTTCCAAAATGTTCTGATTGGTCATCTTTATGCACACACGCCATATGGTAAGGAAAGGTATATTTTTTGTTTCAGTTAATGCAAATCAGAATAAGACATTGTTGCAAAGAAACTGACTAGAATGAACCATTAACAGCAACATGTGTAACACAGGAAATTCCATATTTTATGTGATTTTCCTCCCCAATCCTTTCCTTTTGATTTATACACCTGGAGATAGTTGTAGCTATGAAGAGGTCAAATCTTGTAATAATAATGAAATCCATAATGTTAAGACTCCAAGCAGGCTGATGTGAACGAGTACAGAAATTTTTTGCAAAATCTTATTAATTAAATAATGTTAAAATGCAATTATTTTTGTAGAAATTGCTTCCATGATTATTGCATATATATATATATAGAATTGATCTGGGAATTTAACTATATATATATATATATATATATATACAAGGTTATTCAAAAAGGAAGAGCAGATTTCAAAAATGTTATTGCCTTGCCTGAGGTGAAATGATTAAAAAAAAAAAAAAAAAAAATATGGATGTATGTAATATTTACCAATGAAAAGCATTTCAATTATGGCCAAGACCTGTCTTGGGTATGACAACAAACTACAACCTGCAGCAAGGCCTCTGTTCAGAAAGTTTTGAGGAGTGTGGAACCATCTCTTAATTGCTGTTGGTTCACCCTGACCTGGGGTGGCAGCACCTGATAGGGTTCCAGCTATAGGCAAATAATTAACTCCCAAGCTGGGGTCAAAACTATGAAAGTATAAACATTTTATAGTAAAAATACCAGCAACATTTACAGTAAAAAAAAAAATTACCAGCAATACATTTTTGTAAAAGAAATAAAAATGATCCCAAGAAAATTAAATTTCAGCATGAAATGACCCATAAGGAGTTGATATGCCGCTAAACAAACAAACAAAACAGCCTAGGCAATGTTTATTTCAAATTAATGACATTGGAAAAGATTTGCAGATAGTTTTCATTTGTGTGCTGGCGTCTGATAACTTGATTTAATGTTGTTTCACAAGGATGCCAATGTAAAAAAGAGAATGTACGAAGTATAAATTTGGGGACAATTTGTATCTGAATCCTGGATAAATCTCCAATTCCTCATTTTGTACAGCATGAATTGCCACATGGAATTTGAGATTTTCATTGCTAAAAACAAAAATGTTACACAACTCACATCCCCATGGAATAAATCCACAATCATTAGGTTTGCTTTGTTTAATGGCATATCAACACTTTAAGGGTCATTTAATCACAAAATCTAATTTTCTTATGAGCTTTGATAATTTTTTTTTTTCCAAAAATGTATTGCTAGTAATTTTTTAATTTTTATGAAAATATATTGCTGGTAATTTTTGCTGATGTATTTTCATATTTTGAATCTAATTTGTGTGTTCACTATTTTCCCATAACTGGGACCCTAACAGATGCTACCACCTTCAGTCAGGGTGAACCTGGGAAAAAACAACAATTCCAAACACCCCAAACAGAGGCCTTGCTGCAGAATGTAGTTTATTATCATACACAGGAGAAATGTGCATTAGCACATATTTACTCAATGCTGAATTCAAAACAACCCAAAAATCTCATTATGGAAAACTGTTTCAAGTCTTTGTTGACGAGTGGATTTTTTTTATAGAATGAATTATAACAAAATCTAATCCAGACTGGCAGAAACTTTTCTCTCCAGTATGGACTGCCATATGCCATTTGAGATTCATACTGCAAGAAAATGCTTTGGTATATACCACATAACAAAAAGGCTTCTCTATAATGTGTGTTTTAACAGGTGCTGTTTGAGAAGTGCATTTCGAGTAAATCTGATGCCACAGAATTCACAGTGAAACGGTTTCTCTCCCGTGTGTATTCTTATATGCTGTTTGAGACTTGAATTCCTGGAAAATGTTGCACTGCAATTCTCACAATGGAAATTTTTCTCTCCAGTGTGCGTTAACATGTGTACCTTGAGGTGAGCATTTTTCGTAAATCTGACTTCACAGATTTCACAATGAAAGTTTTTCTCTCCAGTGTGTATTTTTATATGTTGCTTGAGATTTGAATTGGTGGAAAATGTTGCACTGCACTTCTCGCAATGGAAATTTTTCTCTCCGGTGTGTTTTAACATATGTACCTGGACATGTGCTTTTTGGGTAAACCTGACTCCACAGATTTCACAGTGAAAAGGTTTCTCTCCAGTGTGAATTCTCATATGTAGTTTGAGGCTTGAACTCCTTGAAAATCTTGTTTCGCAGATTTCACAGCAGAAGGGCTTCTCCCCAGTGTGCGTTAACATGTGGTGGTTGAGAGTGGAACTCTGGGAAAATCTGCTTTCGCAGATTTCACATTTAAAAGGTTTCTCTCCAGTGTGTGTTAACATGTGCTGCTTAAGAGTGGAATTTGTGGAGAATTTAGCACCACAGGTTTCGCAATGATATTGTCTATCCTCTATATGTGTTTTTACATGCGTCTCAAGTTGAGATTCAGTGTGAAATGCTAGTCCACAAATTTCACACTGTAAAGACTGTTTCTTTTCATTAATATTCATAACAGCCTTCTGATAATATCTAGAAGCAAGCTGCAAAAGGAAAAAGCAAACAGTCAAGAACACATATTATTCAAGTTTTATGAACTTAAAAAAAGAATTTTTGGCAGTGTGTAAAATATATAAACCGTATTTGACGGCATATAAGGCACACATTTTTTTTATTAAAATTATCTTAAAATTCCCCTGCATTTTATATGTCATATGTAGGTTTACTAATTTTAATAATTGCTAATTTTTTCTTGATTTGCCCTGCTAAAATTGTGGTGCATCTTATATGCCATCAAATACGGTGTGTGTGTATATATATATATATATATATATATATATATATATACGAGTTACTTAATGAGCTTATTTGGTAATGGAATCCAGAGAACTCAATGTAAAAACAAAGCAAATAAATAAAAAATAATATATAAGTTTTTAACTATATATATATATATATATATATATATATATATATAATTTTAAAAACAAGGAATGTATTGATTTTAATTTTAAAAGTCTCTAAGGCCCTTTCAACCAACATCTCATCAGGAGGTAATCGTTGGATAATTAATTAACGAAAAGAATAGTAACGACAATAAAGAGCAAAAAGGGGGAACACGCTAAAATAACAAACAAGTGTATATACTTGTAACGAGGGAAGGGGAAATAACGTGTAAATAAATAAGCGAGGGACAGTTAAAATAAAGTATCCCCCAACAGATTAAGAGACTTTACAAATTCCTTCTGCTGGCAGAGAGAAGGTTTCCTTAATCCTATACAGACCGATTCCAAAATCTTCAAATGATTGTTGGAATCGGCTGTATGAATAATTTTAAACCACTCTTTTTTGTACGACTTGGTGCAGGCTATATTCTCAACTAAGTGTTGAGCAATAGCCGATTCCATATTCATGGGGGTAAGATAGCATATTTTATCTATCTTACCAAGTCGTATTTTGGAAGGTACAAGGTTTTTAAAATTATATATAAATTTTGTACCTCTAAACATTTGTTTATATATATATATATATATATATATATATAGTTAGTTAGTTAATGAACTTATTTGGTAAACTAAGTTAAAAATAATAATAAGTTTTTAACTAATATATATATATATATATATATATATATATATATATATATATATATATAGATAGATAGATAGATATTTTAAGTTATGAAAAACTTGGTAATCTGTATGGGTAGTCCCAAGGAGGATGAAATCCTGAGAGCTCAATGTAAATCCAGAGCTAATAATTTAAAGAAAAACAGACCACTTTAAGGTTCCATTATAATAATTTATTTCACCAGAGCCCTTTTAAGGGATGCTGGATCATCAGATAACACTTCCAAAAAATGAAACGAAAGATGAAATGAAAATTCACAATTCAGATAACACTTCCAAAAGATGAAATGAAAATTCACACTTCGTGTGAATTTTCATTTCATCTTTTGGAAGTGTTATCTGATGATCCAGCATTCCCTTAAAAGGGCTCTGGTGAAATAAATTATTATAATGGAACCTTAAAGTGGTCTGATTTTCGTTAAATATATATATATTAGTTAATGAACTTATTTGGTAATCCACATGGATAATTCCAAGGAGGATGTAATCCAGAAAGCTCAATGTAAAAACAGAGCAAGTAAATTAAAAATAATAATATGTAAGTTTTTAAGCCTGGAAAAATTAATCACCAATATTTTTGTATGAAAATGGAGATCTGATGAAGTAGTACTAAAATCCCAGTCCTAAGGAAATAAATTATAATCCTAGGAGCCCTTGAAGTTGTCTGTTTCTTAATATAATTAATTTTTATATATATATATATATATCTCATAATCATTTTTCTATTATAAGCCTAAAGAAAAGCCAACAAAATCAATTAAATCAGAAATAATAATATTTAATAGTAGTAGACATAATATTACCTACAAACTTTACAACCATTATTCAAAATAATATATCCAAACTTAATATTAAAATAATTGCAATAGCATCAAAAATTATTATCAAAACCCAAAATGACAATAGTGACAATAATTCTGAAGTATGATAAACTATAATATTTTTTCATTAAAATGCATAGATAAAACTTCAAGAAATATTTACAAAGGTGCAAAAGTAGGTATACAATAAATGAAAAAAATCTTACATACTGTTATGATGTTGATTTGGGGTTAGTAGAGACAAACGCCAAATAACACGTAACAATAAAAAGGGTTTTAATAGGCTGGTAAAAAGGTACAGAAATCGCCTGAGTAGTCAATAACTAGCTTGGCTAAGAACTTCTCGGTCTCTCGGTCTCTCTCATGTCAACTGACATGCCACTATTTAAAGTCTTTGTTCACAGACGCAGATAAGTTCATCTTCAAGAGGGGGGGTAGGTTTCCGACACAACACATACAAAACCTATTGTATTGAGTAGACAAACATATCAATACTAGTATACCTACTTTTACAGCCCCCTGTATGATAGGATACTAACATGTTTCAGTTTTATTAAAGCTTCCTCAGCTCATTCTCTGAGGAAGCTTTTAATAAAACTGAAACATGTCGGATTGTGGTCCATAGCTTACAGCCAAATCACCTTGTAACACCAGTTCCGGTAGGAACACCAAAATTAAGCAACATTGAGCTTGGTCAATACCTAGATGGGTGATTGCTTGGGAACACTAGGTACTGTAAGCTTGGATGTGCAGGTGGTGTAATCGGTAATGTCTTGGAATTGTTAATCGGAGAGCCGGGTTCCAATTCCCATTGGGTTCGTTATATTCACTTATGCATAAATACCCTTGGAAAAGGTATGAATCTATCTTTCCTCCTCCAGCTATGGGTTAATTAGTAAGACGTGTATCACTAACCCATTATTATCTCAAAAAATAAAATGAAATGAAAGAATTGTGCACAAAATATTTAGACACTATTTACATTGTTCGGACTATCATTCTCATCATGTTTCGGCCATTGTATGCTCCGGCCTTCATCAGGTGGTTGGAATGTCGAACTGAACCCTTTATTTCCCTTGCTGGGGTAGACTATTCTAGTTCCACGTGCCATGTCTAATGGATGTCAGTTATCAGTTATCTCCTGTTAATTCCCTTCTCCAAGTTCTCCACCACCTTAAACAGGTACTGAGCTCACACTCTTTGGGTAATGTCACTGGATCTAACTAACACCTTTATCCACTGTGCCAGGTGTCAAGGACCTGAAGTAGGCCGGAGCGTAAAACAGCCGAAATGTTGTGATAAATATGGCAACAAAGATGAGGATGATAGTCCAAACAATGTAAATAGTGTACATAATACCTCATCTCAGAAATATAGACAAAATATTTAGATTTCGGCATTAAATAACCCATGACACTAAACAAAAGCAACATAATGTGATCTATATTAGATGTGTATTTGTTCTCAATTCATATATATGTATTCAAAAACTGATTTATGAATGCATTTATTTTCCAGGAGGGACTCTCCTGGAAAATAAATTGTCCAACACATTGGTTATACATAGAAATAATTTCAGCTACATTTTTGATCTTAAAGATTTTATCCTTGTTAAAAAAAGAATATAACTCATAAAAATGTAAATGCTTTTAAGGCACTTTGATGTTAATCTACAATAAGTATACAACACAGTGTTTTCTACATATCTCTATTATTGAGAGGAAGATTTCTTTCATATGTTGGTATATTTCTTAACAAAGACATCAAAGAACTGGATGAAAATGGTTAAGTTATTGTTTTAACGCAGGAAAATTTCATGGTTTTCCTGTCTGAATTTTTCTGATGAAACTTAATTCTTAAGTTAATGGGTGAGTAAGCTCATGGCATGTTCTACAACAATAAAACATCTGTAGAAATTTCCCTATCGCATTGTTAAACAATCAACAAAATATTGCAATAACAATCATAAATATGAATGCTGGCCGTTATTTTAAGAAGTAAGGGGGTACAAATGAAAACATTTGAAATTGACAACTTTTTCTATTTCACTGAAACAGATATTAAACAATTTTATCTTATTTTTCTTTTTCATTCATTTTTTTCAGTGAAACCAAGTAGTATCTTTTCCCCATGTCTCATGCAATCAAAAGAAATAGCCCGTTATGAGGTATTGCAGGGCAAAATGGTTTTACGAACTAACAAAGAGAGGGACAAGCACAATTACAATATAGGATATAATTATTTTATTATTATTATTATCATAAATAATACTGTCCTGGGTATGATGATAAAATACATCTGGCAGCAAGGCCTCTGACCAGGCAGTTTTGAGGAGTGTGGAAACACCTGAATTGCTGGTGTTCAAAGTCCACCCTGAACTGGGGTGGTAGCATCTGTTAGGGTTCCAGCTATGGGCAAATAGTTAACCCCCAAACGGGGGGTCAAAACATGTAAAAATAGGTTTTAATACCAGCAATACATTTTTGAAGAAAAAATTATTACCAGTAATACATTATTACCAATAATACTATTTTGGAAAAAATATTACCGGTAATACATTTTTGAAAAAAGAAATATGTCACCAGCAATACATTTTTGCAAAAAATATTACCAGAAATACTTTTTGGAAAAAATATTAACAGTTCAAATTCCAGTCAAATCCATTAAATTCACTTATGTGCTAATAATACCCTTGAGAAAGGTATGAATCTTCATCTTGTTCCCTAGCCATGGGTAAATAGTAGGACAGAGCAGGTTCTATAGCCTTGGATGGCAACTGGCCTATCACAAAAAGATATGGCTACCGACTGCGTGAAAAAAAAAATCTGTCTCGTCAGTCATGTATCGAAAGATACATGATCACCTAAGTGTGTATCACGCATGGCACATAATATTGAACAGCAATAAAAATCTTGTTGGCATTTAAATATAAACTTTAACCCATTGAGGTTGATATGCCGTAGAACAAACCAAACGAGAAATAATAACATTTTTTTTTTAAAAAATCCACTTTCTATTATCAACAGAACAAAAATTTACATCACTTTGGACTCATTGGAGTTTGGATCCTCCATAAATTTCTCCTTTTTTTCTACAACGTTGAATTGAAACGTTTTCAAAATATATTCGAAGATTTCTCGATTTAAATTTTCTAATCGATATTTTTTGTTTTTTTTATCAACATGGGCATTTTTTTAATTTTTTTTTTTTTTTTTGCATTACGTCTTTGACGAAATTCCTAAGGATAGAAATCAATCGCAAAAATATTTAAACCAATTTCGTCATTTCATTTTAATTTCGATCAGCCAAATGTCCCGAGACATTTTCTGTTAATACTTTGATAACTAATATTTTTACGGCACTCAACACAAATCGACTGCATTCAAAAATAAATGTTTTTTTCAGAGTCAACTCACCTTTTACACAGTGAAGCTGAACTTTGTCATAAAAAAAAATGAGTTTCGCTCTGATGTTGCTAGAGTTGAGATTTCTTCGTCATATTTTGTAATGTTAATAAATAACACTAATTATATTCAAATTTAAAAAAAAATTGAATAAAAGACATGAAAATAAAAAGTCAGTAGTTTGAGTACACGATTTCTTGCAACCGGTGTATAAGAAGAATTTGTTCCTTGCGATAACAATTGTTTCTGTATTAGTGACAACAAAAGAGAATAACATTGCTGAAAAATTTCATTTATTTGTTTATTAATTCTTATAGCAATTTACTAATTGTAGTTTAAATGTGTCATAAGGACGAAAATATGGAGAACCCAGCGAGGATCGAACTCACTACTCAGGCACAGTTGATCTATTCTAAGCTAGCGAGACACGCTTGCTAATTTTTACATCACGAGACGTCGAAGTTCTATATAGCTATTTTATTTAGAGGTCGCAAAAAGTTCAACTTTCAGGCTACTCTTTTAATTTCACAAGACTAAGAAGAATATTTTAAAATTTTAGATATTCTTCTTAGTCTTATCATTTATGAAATTTATGAATGCAATTCCTCTCCCCTCCCAGTCAGGTACCACCAAAAGATGGATGCGTTTCACAAGGAATTTAAAAACTAAAAAAGCACCTACCTATTGTTTTTTGTTTGTTTTTTAATTGTCAAATTTAGGGAAATATTTTATTTATGTTATATTCCATGCTAATAGGAATATATAGTTGAAAAACACGGTGGATAAAATAAGTAAAGGTTTATTGTAAAAACTAATACAATAAGAATAAAACGGTAACAGTTATGTACAAGGTCGTCGCAAGTCAATCCAGTAGTGAGCACTACTATTGGAAGGTCGGTAGTTCTCACGTAAGTATGAGTCGTACTCAACATATCCCAGCTAGACAATATTTACCAGCCTCCCCACAAGGTAGGATGTGCCACAAGGCCGAATAATGTAGAGCAATCTGAGCCCGTAGGCTCAGCCAAAAATTCCCTGTAACCCCACATAAACAGGTTCAGGTCTGTCTACCTCCCCAGATAAGACTGTTCTTTGGCATAGCCTCGTCTGAGTTCCTCTTTGCCTTCAAGCAGAGAGGACAACCACAACTAAAAACTGAGTAACAGATCCCAACTAGTATATTTACTAACCTCCCCACGCGATCATATGTGGCACCAACCTAATACATCGTCTATAAAAGTATGTGTTTGGATTAAAAGGAATATGAACAAACAATGAATCATGTAATGAAAGCAGAAGTAAGTAAATGAAGGGATACTGACTGGCTAGAATATATATAGATAGATAGATAATATAACTGTGACTAAATGTTAAAAGTAGAATCCATATAAGTTAAGTTAGCATATAAGTCCACAGTTCAAAAGTTCAGTTCAAATTAAATAACCTATTGAGGTTGATATGCCGTAAAAGAAAACAAACCAAACCTGAATTTTCACCTAACATGATGAATAGGTACTCTTCTAGGGAGGTCCCATGCCTTGAGCACCTGCTGGGACTTAAATGCAACTCAGACTTCAAGTGGAATTTGTACATACAATCCAACACTAAAGATAATGGGACAATAGTATGTTCCCTATACCATTCCAGTAATTACCTGACTCTACCTTTGTAAGAACCAGCTCAGACTCAAAATGAAGTACTGCTCACATATGCGGGCAAGAGCAGCCCAGTCTTTACATTCCAGTTCAAAAGCATCCCTACATCCTTGTGGGTGACAAATTATTTTCCACACTATGATGTCTCATCCCTTTCTCACGTATGAGACATCATAAGTCTTTCACTGGTCTATCGCTATTTCCATTTAAAGTATTCAGACGAACTACATTCTTTAGTTCCACCAGTTCTGTCATGGCTAAGACCTGCCATTATCACCCACATTGTTGCAAACCACATTTATTCACTTCATATTCCCTCGGGGAGATGTAAGTTACACTCAAGCAGCTTCTTTCCACGAACCCCTGCCTTGTGTAACTGACTCCCAAGAGGATGCTTCCCCAATCACGACCATCTTAACCTGGTCAAGTCTAGGATTAACTGTTATCTTCCCCACATAAACTGTGCCTGTTACTCTATACTCCTCTACTGCAAGTGACTCTTGGGCCTTATATAGATTGAACATCATTGTAAAAAAAAAAAAAATTTTTTGGAAGAGCTTCCTGGTTGGACTGGGAACTTTTCTGCAACACCTTTACACAACTGGAGTTGTTAATGTTTAATTCACACTAATAAACATGTCCTAAAGGCTTGTGACGGTTGACAAAGAAAAGGGTGAGAACATGTCTGAAGAGTTTTCCTCTAGAAAAATAGATAATAGCAAAAATCTGATTCATCATCTGATTATAGAGAAATATTAAAATGTATACATACAAAGTTTAATCAAAAAGTATGAAGACTGTTGCCATGGTAATGGAGATAAAGTACACAGAGTGAAGCTGATTGGCACAGACTGATCTTGAACTCTATTTCACATGTAAACTTAGTTACAGCATTCTTGCTCAATTCTGTGTTTATAACAACGCTTGGAAGGAAAATCTGTAAACTGCGTCTAGAGATTATATGCAAAAGACATATTGTCAAATATTCTATGTAAAATTCATAGATATGTGTTATCCAATGAAATAATTTGTATTATTATGTATAGCGAGTAAGCATGAGAGCAATTAAGTCCCAATTTTCAATTTTCAATTTCAGATTGATATTTAGTAATTTTTTTTGATCACACCTCATATGTACACACAAAAGTGACAAACATTAATAGATGCCAGGAGTTTTCTTCAATTTAAAACCAACATAAATTTTCGAACAAATGACCACATGTACACAAAGTGAGAAAAAAAAAACTACAAGAAACAACTTCCATATGAAAAGGATTTTTATCAAAAGAAAATATGAATAGTAAAATTCCAAGACTTGTTCAGAAGATTAGTCTTTATTTCTTTTGGCATTTGCTGTTTCCAAAATGTTCTGACTGATGCAGTCTCTAGTCTTCTTTATGCCTACTGACAACATGGAAAGAGAAGGGTATATTTTATCAGGTAATGCAAACCAGAATAAGGAATAGTTGCAAAGAAACTGAACAAGTCATAGCAATATGTGTAACAAACAGGGCCGACACATACTACCCCAAAACCCCTCCAACCAGGAATGGGGGAGCATGATTGGGGTTTCCAGACAGTGTTTTGTGACCTTCTTATTAACATTTTTTTTCTACCTACATTACAATTTAAACTAAGCACAACTGACTATCAAAGGATGAAATATTTTCAGATTTTGACACCATTCTGGGGCCCTTTTTTCAACAAAATCCGTGAATTTGTTTTGCTCATGCTAAGTCTAAAAAAACACCATATAAAAGTCACTATTTTTATGAATAAACTGAATGCGTTAAATCAACTTCTTAACAAGAAAAATCTTAAACTGGTGTTGCATTAATTGGCACAACATTGTTCATTTAATTAAAATAGAACAATTCGTTACGACATCTCTAATTTGTATTTAGATACATTTATTTTCACTTCTTTTATTTAAATTGCTCATCTGTATTGCATATGATCCATTATTGTACATAATTAGGTTACAATGAAATTTGTATTTTATATGAATGGTATTTAGTCACCCCCCTCCCCACGAGGGCATCATGTGGCACAAGGCCAGTTTAACGTGGGATCTCCGAGCCTTTGAACCCGTGTAAACGGGTTCAGGGTCGGTTTACCTCCCCGAAAGAGACTCCGCCCTCCGGTGTAGCCTCGTTCAGGTTCCTCCCTGCCCGAAGACAGAGTTCAACCGCTCAGCTGGTCACCCGACTTTGGACTGTATTTTATATGAATACTAGCTTATGAAAATTGAGATGTAATATAGTTGGGTGGGGGGTGTAACATAGATTCGGGGGAGGTGGGCCCTGAGTCCCTTACACTGTCCCTGGTAACATGGGAGATTCCATATATAATATGTGATTTTCATCCCCAGTTTCTTTGCTAAGCATTTGAATCCACATTGGCTTGATTTATAAGCCTTGAGTAAGCTGTAAGTGAGAATAGCAGAAATCTTGTAATAACAATAAAAGCCATGATTTCAAGAGACAGTGCAGGTTGATATCAAATAATTAATAGATTTTTATTTAGAAGCCAGCATTATTTCTTATAATTATAATCATGACATTTTGTGTGCGTACATGTGTTTGAATAGACGTACATTATGTTTAAAAAAAGATTTCTTAAAATAGGAGAACTGAACCTTGCTTTGCTATGAAGTCTTTTGGTGGGTCAGTGGTTTAGAGCACACCTATCTTAAATGTTGTTTCTCCAATATAAGACGGATGCAAGCATGAATCCTGTCGAAAGGTACAATTTATTTATGAAAACGGTTAAATGATCAGGTCAGTAGACATCAATTACACCATTTAAAAAAAAAATACAGAGATGTCTACTAAAACATTAGTATCAACTCCTTTTGAAACTATAATTTTATCATATATATATATATATATATATATATATATAAGCTCTTTGGTAAAATGAATACGAGCTGACTGGCATTTGTTTACTTTGTAAAAACAATATGCTAGAATTAGCAGTTTCTCTCTGCTGAGTGCCGGTAGCTTAGGGAGTAGAAATTCTGATTGACACCAAATCAGTTGGGTTTTGATCCTGGCTTTAGGCTTTCAGACGTCTAGTCGCACTGAGGAGCTATTATACAGCAAAACAGTACTGTCTTCAAATGACATATATATATATATATATATATATATATATGATAAAATTATAGTTTCAAAAGGAGTCAACTGTAATCAGCATCATCAAGTCAAAGTGAACAATCCTTTCTTTCCTTAACTGCACTGTATGCTTTGCCAGAGCTACATATAGTTTTGAATTCAGAATTTTCCTTCTCCTAGACTGGTTGCTACCCAAGACTATAAAACCCAGTCTATCTTGGGAGGAGAAGAGATGGATTCATACCTTTCCCAAGAGTAAGTGAATGAAATGAACTCAACAGGAATTCAAACTTCAGGTCTCTGAGTCCTCAATCTGAGCTGCAATCCATTACTCTACCATGCCTCCTATCTTTTACTGATAGTTTTAAGGTTTGCTATATTTATGAGTAAAAGGGCTCAATATCAGAGATACAGCATATGTAAATACAGAAGTGGACATTGAGGTAAACACCATGCAGCGACAGTCTATTTCATGCTTGAACAGAAATTCTGAGCATTGAATTTAAGAAACCCACTCTAAATGGAGGGGCCCCAGATACACTAAATTGTTTCAAATCAGTTCAAAGGAGCCCATTAAATCTGAAAATAAACAAATCTCCTCTGTTCTTATATCTTTATATATTTTTTTTTGTTTTATCAGGGGCCCAGTACGACAGAGCTCATTGGGGCAATTCTAGACTTGGGCTCATATGTAAATCCGGCATTAACTACACACTGTTCCATAGCTAGATAACATGACAAAATTTATTTTCAAAAATATACCAGATTGAATTTTGAGAAGATTGTTGAGTACTGGGGACATCTAACTCTTTAGATTTTACAGCATGGATTGCCACAAGACATACAAGACTTGCATTACTAAAAACATGTGGCAAAATAATTTCACAAGAATGTGAATTAGCATGTGTTGAATTTTAAACAAATGCAACACAAAGCTTTTATAATGGAAAACTCTCTCAAATGTATATTAACGTTTTTTTTTGTGGGATGAATTAAGTAAAAATCCATTTCCACACATTTAACACACAAACAGTTTTCTCCATATGTCATTTATCTTCTGAAAATATGTTTTGCTACACACCACACAACAGAAAGGCTTCTCTACAATGGGTGTTTTAACAGGTGCTGACTGAGATGTGAATTTCGAGTAAATTTGATGCCACAGATTTTACAGTGAAATGGTTTCTCCCCAGTGTGTATTCTTATATGCCGTTTGAGACTTGAATTCCTGGAAAATGTTGCACTGCAATTCTCACAATGGAAATTTTTCTCTCCAGAGTGTTTTATGATGTGCACCTTGAGGTGTGCATTTTTAGTAAATCTGACTCCACAGATTTCGCAGTGAAAATTTTTTTCTCCAGTGTGTGTTTTTATATGCTGCTTGAGATTTGAATTGGTGGAAAATGTTGCACTGCACTTCTCGCAATGGAAATTTTTCTCTCCGGTGTGTTTTAACATGTGTACCTGGACATGTGCTTTTTGGGTAAACCTGACTCCACAGATTTCACAGTGAAATGGTTTCTCTCCAGTGTGAATTCTCATATGTAGTTTGAGGCTTGAACTCCTTGAAAATCTTGTTTCGCAGATTTCACAGCAGAAGGGCTTCTCCCCAGTGTGCGTTAACATGTGATTGTTGAGAGTGGAGCTTTGAGAAAATCTGCTTTTGCAGATTTCACATTTAAAAGGTTTCTCCCCAGTGTGTGTTAACATGTGCTGTTTGAGTGTTGAATTTGTGGAGAATTTAGCGCCACAGGTTTCGCAATGGAATTTTTTCTCCCCTATGTGCGTTCTTACATGTATCTCAAGATGGGACTCACTACGAAATGTCAATCCACAAATTTCACACTGTAAAGACTTTTTCTTCTCCCGAATATTCATAATGCCGTCCCAATACTGTCAACATGCAAGCTGCAAAAGGAAAAATAAATCATTTAAGACAACACATTAATCTAAGATTACAAACTTAAAAAAAAGAAAAAAAAAAGAAAAAATTTCCCTTTTTTTCTAACATTCTTTTCTTAAAAGTTCAGTCCAAATCTCTGAACAATGGAACATTATACGAGGTGTCCATCAAGTAGAGAATATAATCTGCTACTTTAAAGGAATCTCTCACTATCTCACATTTTTGACAAGAGGAAATAAAGGCAGAAATATTGTTCAAATTATCCTTCAATTAATTTTAAACACATAGTTGTATACAATGCATGTCTGAAAATTTACAGCAATCTATACATAAAGGGCAATTGTCTGTGTGTGTGTGTGTGTGTGTCTGGCTAAAACTAAAAAGCTACAATAATTAACAACATATATATATATATATATATATATATATATAATTATTTATTTAAAAATTATAACATAAATATGTTATAAAATCACTACAAAAATAGCTATTTTGTTTCAACACCTCTTCATTCAACATCATCACTTGATAAGACACCAGAGGTGTTGAAACAAAATGGTTATTTTTTGTAGTGATTTTATAACATATTTATGTTATAATTTTTAAATAAATAATTATATTTGTTCTACGACAAAAAACAATTTAAGCATAAAATACCTTTTTTAAAAAGCAATATGAAACCAAATAAATTATTCTAAATGAAGTAATTACTTTCTGATTTAAAAAAATAATTACTACTGTTAATTTGATAAAATACATAGACAATATATTTACTTTTATAAATAGTGGAATGTTCATCCTATAATTATTTTGTTTTGTTTTGTGGTTTTTTTTTACGAATTGGTCAAACCCAAACAAAAAACATTGTTTTCAATTGTTGAGTCTACCGATTGAATAGAATTTTATTATAAACAATTGTCTTGTAAATGGAATTTTTAAAGCATTCTGAATGTGAAAATAAAGAAAAAAGTGTGCAAGACAGTAAGAAACACTACCTACCCCCAAAAAAAGTGAAGTTTTGATGAAATCGGTTGAAAAATGTAAGAAATCCAATCCCATATATAAACGAACACACACACAAACAACCAACGTGGGTTTTATAATAAGTATAACTCGATGTGAGTTGTCCCCCTTTCATTAATGCCTCTTAATCGTGCTTTCAATTTGATTTTGTGCAAAAACAATTGTGTTTTTCCGATTTTTGGCACCATCAGAACCACTGCAAGGTAATTTTACGAAGTCCTGTGAAGTTTTGTTGAAATCAGTTAAAAAATGTAGGAAATCCGATCCAATATATAAACGTACAGACACACACAACCTGGGTTTTATAATAAGTAAGATGAAATCTAAGTGAAATTAGATATTTTTCTTTTGGTCTCTCTTAAAATGCTCGATAAATTAATAAAAACTAAAATACAGATATATTATTCAGTATTTTTACAGCTTTCATTTCGTATATGATCTCTTTTTTTTTTTTTTTTTTTTACTTTCTAATAAATCAGCAAATAGGAAAGAATAGAACAAATTTTTAAGCAAAAAAAAAAGAATTTAAAAATATTCTACTTGGAGATGATATTTCTGATTATGAAATAAATTACCAATGCCTTTTTGAAACATTAACTGATTCCCAATTCATAAGCAAAAGAAAAAACACATATAGACGACTTATTTTTTTAATCACCAGAAAGAATATTTGACTGGATGGATTAAATCAGTGTTTTTCAACCATTTTTCTTCCTTGTCGGCCCATTTTTGCTTTCAAAAAGATTTCAAGGCCCCACATAAGCACAAAGAGAAATTCTATAGAGAGAAAATACATTTTATTCACATTGAATTTCAAACCCCACCTATATTCCTTGGGTTAACTCCAGGCCCATTCTAAAAATCTCTCAGGCTCATGTTCAGAATCACTGATTTTCAGTATTTAGTTTATTCACATAAACCTTTTTGACTTAAGGCCATATAATCTTGAAAAAACAGTTCTCACAAGATCACCAAAGTTAACCAATCTGCAGCCTGGTTAGTATCTATATGGGTAACCACTTGTAAACTTTGGATGTCATTGGAAAGTAATGGATTATGGCTGGGAATTGGAAATTGGAGAGCTGAGTTCCAATTGCAGTCGGGTTCTTTATATTATAACATGTGCAAATACCCTTGGAAAAGGTATGAATCCACCTCTTCTCTCCAAAGCTATGGGTTAATTAGTAGGACTTACATTAGTAAATCATTATTATATCCCCAAAATTATTACACTCTACAAAATTATGGCAAACCTGGAACTTCCTACTGGCAAAAAAACATTTTTCTATTAACCCCGCTATTATTTTAACTATCCTCACTACCTCGGCAATGTTTAGTGTTCTAGAAAGTGATGATTAGAATTGTAATAAAACCTAAATATATGAATATATATAGTGAATTTATACATTTTCTTTGTTCTTGAGAATTGACAACAAAAATAATAAACACTATTTATTTATTGGATTGTTTATTTACAAGAATACTTTTATATTTACAATATTTACAACAAATCCCATTCAAATGAAATTTTCAGTACGTATTCATTAATGAAAGAATTGCAAATGGAAAAAGTTATTTTATTAGAAAACATTGTGGAAATATTTTGGGGGTGCCAGTTTTACCCCATCTTTTTTAATTTGAAGGTAGTTAGTCAAATTTTTTAACAGTTATATAAAGAAAAATCCCTGAAAATGTTGCTTCATTCAAAAATTTATACAATATCAAGTGGAAACATAGGGAAAATTTACTCTTGTATTTTGTGTGTTTGCCAGAAGTCATATGTAGAGAGTGGGGAAAAGAAAGATGTAAATTTATTATCGTGTAGGAAGTAGGGGATGGAGCTGATTTTCTTACAAATGTATAAAATGTACAAAATCTGGCCCCAAACAGGAATCACACAGCTGTCATCAAGGTCAACGCTACCTTCACTTGTGAACTTCACAACCTCATGCTAAAAGCGACAGCACTGACAGCTTCAAAGAAACTGCAACACTGTCCACAGTAGGAAACAAATTCTATCTCTTGTATCCTCTTTACTATGAACCACACACACGTGTTGGCTTTTTCACACAATGTTTCTCAAATACGTACACAAAGAGAATTTCTATTTTATTTTAGAATTTTATTACACCAAACAAAAAGACATTACTTTCCAATCTATGATCAATTGCTTGTATTCTTGTGGTTAATGTTCATTTATCGAAACTAGGTTGTCTTTTCTACTGAATTTTATTCTTTCAATGAAAATTGTTTGATTATTCTAAACGACCAAATTACACGCAGCCCCACAACAATATTTCATGTTATTTTATCTAACTCCAACACTCCGAATTTTGACATACCAAGCTCTTATTGTTCAACGTTCTTCAGACAAATTTTTTAATGTTGAAAGCAACTTTAATATTAGGTTGGTGCAAAAATAATGTCGTTTTCTCACATATGTTACTATGTGAGAAAACGACATTATTTTTGCACCAACCTAATAACTGCAAATAAATGTCTTTTTAAAATATCTCTACTTTCACAAACTCTTCATGAAACTAGGAATTTACTCTGTCTCACCACTAAGATGAGGTGTGACACAAGGTCAGTTTTTTAAAATGGGGACCCCAAGTGCAAACACCCAGGGAGGAACAAAAATTGCTCGCAGCTGCCGCAATCGTCGGTCGTGCTGGCCTTGGTGCGAACACCAATCCCTCTCTCTGGTGCAATGAGAGGGCACAGCCTCAGGCAGCTGTTCCCCAGGGATGGGCACTTCTCAGTATAATTTTCTTCAGTTGCAAGTGTCTTTTGATGGAGCCACGCCTAAGCACACACTGTCTGAAAACAATGAAGCAACTGAAAGATGATAAATAGATGTGTTACAAACTATTCGAGGGAGTAATTTACACACTCTTCATGAAACTAAATGTAAGTAGTAAACATAAAAAGGTTGACCCAACAGGTCAAAGTTTGTCTAGTAATTCAATAATACTCAAAAAATAAATTTTTCTGAGTGTTGGTGCTTAGCTTACGATTAATTTTTTTGTGCTTTTTTTTCCAGTGAAAAACACACTGATTTGGAAATTCTTGCAAAAATCAAATAATTGTCAGATTTTAATGAAACTTTCAGAACTTATTCAAGGTAAATTTTCATTTTAACACCCTTCAAATTTTTCCCAAATAGTCTTATTTCCGTGCAAATGTATATGCTGAACTCAAATCAACAATTAGATATTGAAGAAACCTACCTTTTTGGATGTTAATGGCCTGAAAAAAACGGACTTTTTCAGCCATTACCGGCTTATTGATAAGTAATTATGTGCTGAAACCTGTCGGTGGACGTATACAATTTGGGCCTATTTACTTCCTTCACAGTAATTCCTTGTAGTTAACTTTGAAATTAGGGTTAGGTGGTTTTTTTGTTCTTTTTTTTTTTTTTGGTTATTCTTTTATTTTTAAGAAGAAAGTTAACTTTAAAATTAGGGTTAGGTGGTTTTTTTTGGTTATTAAATTTCATTTTAAAAAATTTTTTTTTAAGAAGAAAGTTAAACTTTCAAATTAGGGTTTTAGGTGTTTTTTTTCTTTTGTTATTCTTTTATTTGTCGATGTTTACATATATTTGAAAGTTAACTTTATTCTTAAATTAAGTACAAAAATAAAATCGCTTTACGGAAGCGCGTACTAATTTCTGAAAGAAAATAGTTCAGCAGTAAATGACGCTCGGGTGTTAAAATGAAAATTTACCTTGTTCAAAATGGAAATGTTTATTTTTTGTTTAAAAGCACAAAATGAAAATACATTGTAATTTTTACGCCACGGTAATTAATGTGTCCGTCACCGCTAAAAAAATTTTCTAAAAATTAGCAAGACGCAAGAAAAACAAGTTTTTTAATCCAAATTTCGAATGTTCTAAAAAGGAGTAAAAAATTAAATAAAATAACCAAAAAATACTTTGATTCTTCCTTAACAGCATTACGATTTTGACGATAAAACTATGTTTTCATTACGTTCGGTTTGGAGTTTCATCACGGTATGCTGATTTTTTAGCGATCTCGTGGAGGTACCTAGATGAGTGACCATTCAATGAACGTTTTAAAAATGTCTAAAAACTTTTTACTTAAACACAGAAATGAATTTCTCTTTTAATTCGCATTAGATTATTGGACTATTATTATCTTTTTTAAATAAAACTAATTTAAGTTGAAAGGATTTCATTTGTTTAATCATTTAAAATATTTTTCCGTTTTTTTTTTTAAGAAGTCTGTGGTGGTACCCATAACATTACAACATCAATAAAAAATGTCCTTTTATTTTATTACACATACATAATAATAGCAACAACAACAATAATAATAAAAATGCCTTTTTAAAGTTTTAAAATTATTATAATATTAGGAAAAAACGGTAGTAAGAAGAATATGTTTTAAAAAAATTCTATTTTCGCGGCTGTTTTGAAATTTGAAATTCTGTACCATTTTTTTTTTTTTTTTTTTACACAAGTTAAATATGCTTTAATAACCTATTTTTTTTTAATTTGAGGATTTGCAAAATAAGTATATGCTTTATCACGTGGTATGTTTCAGTTTAAACTTTAATTTAATTTTATTTTTTATTGCCTTCGTAGGGGTATATCAATTTATTTTTTCAAAATCTACATTTTTACACTTTTTCATAGCAAACTGAGCTCACACTTATAATTTAAATGTAAAATAAATGTTATTCATGATCATTTTTTTTAAACTAATGTTCACTTAATACAAAGCCCAAGAGCCACTCAAAGTAGTGTTACTGAAGCCGAAGCGTAGGAAAGAACAAGCGTTGTGTTGAGTACTTATTCGTTAGTAATACGAAAAAAAATATGTATTTTTTTTAAATATTGTTTTTTGGAGAGATGGTGTTTCTATAGAAATGTAGAAATTTTTTTCGGCAGAAAAATCGACAGTTTTTGACGGAATATTTTTTTTCTTTTCAGAAACAAACAAACAAATTTCAATTTTCAACTTACCTTTTTTTTTCCAGTTTCCTTCCACAACAATATGAATATGAAATGTTCCGTGACTTTAAGATTTTAACTTGTTATTCCCTAGAACATTTCGTAATGTTAATAAATAACATTAATTAAAATCAAATTATTAGCAATTTAAACAATGATTATTAACGGTTTGAACTTTGAATATTTAAAAAAAAAAAAAATCATTGCTTTCGAATGCGATTTCATTCTACCGGTGTACAACACAATTCTGTTCCTTGCAATAAAAATCGTCGAAATATAGACAGTGTCTGCCGTATTACTTACAGAATGTATTACACAAGGCCTGAGAGGGTTGGTCTTCATTGTCTTATCTTTTAACCGAGCTAGTCACAATCACTGATCCAAAACGAATATTTGTCCTGTCACCAAAACTACACATTCAACCTACTCAGTATCATAAAATCCAGTTTAAAAATATCAAACTTATTTCTTTTTTAGGTCAGCTGAAGATAAATTAAAATTTCTTTTTAAAAAAAATCTTTTTATTGTATGTTGGGCAAAATTTGATATTGTACAGAATTTTAAAATATTCAGGTTTTATGGAAATCAATTTAAACATATTAATGGTAATACATTTTGTTTGGTACTTTATTTGTGAGTTTCTGATTATTATATCATGCTTGCCCAGATTCCTGACCACTGACAATCCCTTTCTTTCTGATTCTCAATGCATTTCTATAATGAAAATCATTAGCAATGCATTTACATTATACATAGTCTAGTTTTGCTGTTAAGCGTCACAGGGAGACACAGTTATCTGTCAGCGGCAAGGCGAGTGGCCTGGAGGAGAGATATCTCATGGTCTATGAGAGTGTCTTCCACTGAGTTGCTCCAGCGTCTTCTTGGTCTGCCTCTCGCTCTCCAGCCAGAGTACCTGAGGGGGTATGCTCATAGGGCTAGTTGGTTGATAGGCATATAAGTGAGGTGTTTAAAACACTTATTGTCTGCCGTTTGATGTGTTGTATGATTGGTGTTGCTCCTACCATATCTCTTATAGCCACATTCCTGATCTTGTCTTTCCTGGTCTTGTTTACTGCTTTCCTCAGATATTTCATTGCACAAGTGATCAGTTTCTTCTCAAGGGTTTTTGTTAGGGGTCATATCTGGCACTGGTATGTCATTGGTAGGAAAATGGCATTGATGAGATTTGCCTTGATGATCATGGAAATGCTAGGATGTTTTAGAAGAGGAGCAAGTTGGTAACTGACCGTGTAAGCTTTCTGATATCTGGTTTGAATTTCTCTGTCTAGTTTGCCATTTTCAGTAAATATGCTGCCCAGATATTTGAATTCACTGGTTTGCTTTAGCTGGGTCCCATTGATGTTAAGGTCCAGTTTTTCTGGTCTCATGCTGACGGTCATGACATCAGTCTTACTGACACTTATCTTCATGTCGTATTTCTCACAGCTCGAGTTGAGTTGGTCAGTGTGTTCCTGCAGTGGGTGCCAAAATATAATCATAATGTTTTATTTGTCCCCTCCCACCAAGATTTTATATACTTATATCACCATCAGCTGGAATAAACATTTTGATACATTTGTTGTTCAGTGTCCTGCTAGACAATTTTTCACCTTTTTACATTTGTGTATGCTTTGAGTATTGCTTTTACATCTGGTCTGGTACTTATGCTATGTATTTAGAGATTCTTGATAAAATACAAAGAAGAATCTGCAATGTCATTGGTCCAGACCTGGTATCTCTGCTTCAATCTCAATCCAACTGTTCAAAGCGGCTCATATTTATATGAAACACTCTCACACTGGGTCTTCAGCAATCACAGCCTCACCATAAAAACAGAAATCATGTTCTTCTGGGCCACAGCACTCTCCACCATTCTGTATGCTTGTGAGGCCTGGACTTTGTATTGTTGGGACATCAAATGTCTGAAGTGGTTCCAACAAATGTAATTCCAAAGAATCCTTCACATCAGTTGGGAGGACTACATCACCAACAACGAGGTCTTCTCTCAGACATCTCTCTCCTGCATTGAGGCTACCATCTTTCAACATCATCTCTGTTGGGCAGGTCACATGTCCCACTTGACTCCCACATATCATCCTGCTTGGAAAACTCAATTGTGGCAAGAAGCTATGCAGAAGTCCAAAACGACACTTCAAGGATCAGTTGAAGACATCACTGACACAGGCCACCGTTGAGCCTGAAACCTGGGAAACCATTGATGCAAATTGGCCTTACTGGTGTAGGACTATCCTAGAGGGGACTGAGACTTTCGAATCCAACTGTCAGCATGAAGAGGATCTGCAACATGATGTCAGGAGGGCCCGACTCGGCCAGCCACATTTACTACCTAAACTCCTCTGTGACTCATACTCACAACTCTTCAGGAGTAGGCTGGGCCTTCACAGCCATCTCCACCATCACCAAAGAGAGAAAGGAATAAGGAAAGAGGATGATGATCATGATGCTCAGATGCGAGAGGGTGCCAACTAGCTTCCCTTTTCTAGAAATATCTTCATGGTAATTACTCTGATGGTACTTTGAATTTTAAGCACAGTACTAAATTGGAAGCTAGGTCACATTATTTTAAAATTGAAATAGCTAGATATAACTGTACATTCTATGCTAAAAGTTCCTCATCTCACACTTCTCACTTGTGGAACTCTCTTCTGGCTTGCTTTCCAGCCATCTTTGATCTTCAAAAATTTAAATGCAATATTAATCATCTTCTGTTCTTTTATTGTTCTCTCTCTCCATAATAATCTTGTATCTTATACCATAGGAGCTTACTATGTCATGTAGCAATGTCTATACAATATTGACCAGCATGGAGTCAAGTAAAATTCTCATCTATGATGCCCAAAATAGTTGAGTCTTTGCACATCTATAAATACTATTAAGCTTTCATTTGGACTATCTTATCTTATGTGGAACTATTCCAAAAGAGGACTCAGTATCTTTTAGGAATGAAGCAGTTTCTGAACTAATCCTCCCATATGTAACATTTTTTCTTTATTTTGAGGGGAGGTGGACAATACCATTTTAAAATTTCCCCAACAAATATTCACAATAAAAAAACGTGTTTTTCAAAATCAAAGAAGTGATAGTATTGGAATTTCATACTAAGGTTAGTTTAGGTTGGCACAAGCTGACCAATTTTGGACACCTAGAGAGGATCTAACTGTGTTGCTAATTGTCCCGCAATTTGATGCTGAAGGACAAGTACCACATTAGCTGATGTGGGATATGTTTTACCCCACATTTTGAGAATCAATGATACTTTTTAAAAATAGTGTCTATAGTGGCATAGGGCTTAAATTGAACAGATGATTTACCCACACCAAGAAAATTAATGAAGGATGATAATGACAAGGAAACAGATGGGTAATTTTAATGAAACAAGATAAGGAATTTTCACAAATTTGCACACTTGAAGTAGTGTCAGTAGCTCATTTCAGGAAAATAAATCAGAATTCTTAAAGTCCATAGTTTTAATGTATTTCCATGAAGAGGAAATGTTCATACAATAGATTAAATGATCTGACACAAAATAATATTAAAAAATGTTTAAGACAAAGGTAAGAGAATTTATTGCTCACTAAAGGTATATATATTTTGCATACTTTTAAAAGTAGATGAAGTGAGATAGTTTGAAATACTTAGCTTTCTTGGATTGTTGAGAGATTGGTTTTGGTTTGGTTTGTTTTACAGCATATCTACCTCAATGGGTTATTTAATGTTGACAAAATTTTTATTGCTGGTAATATTTTGTTTTGTCAAAAATCTGTTTCTGGTAATATTTTTTTCCTTCAAAAATGTATTGTTGCTAATATTTTTTTCCTCAAAAATGTATTGCTGGTAATATTTTTTTTTCAAAAACATATTGCTGGCAATAGTTCTTTTTCTTCAAAAATTCATTACTGGTAATAATTTTTTACAAAGTATTTCTGGTATTAAAACCTATTTTTCACACTTTTATAGTGTTTTTACCCCAGTTTCAGAGTTAACTATTTGTCTATAGCTGGGACCCTAACAGGTGCTACCACCCCAGGTCATAGTGGTCCTGAGAACACCAGCAATTAAGATGTGGTTCCACACTCCTCAAAACCTCCTGATCAGAGGCCTTTATCATCATACCCAGGACGGAATTGTTGAGAGAAAATTCTTTGAAGTGCCACATGCTGGCTAGAGGTCAATATAAATGGCAAGTAATTTTACACTGGTTGTGGGGAAATGAAATGAAACATTTCCTATTACTTTTTAAATTTTTTCTCATTTTTTTTTTTTATCAAAAATAATTTTGTGTACCCTCACTACTTCCTTTCCTTCTTCTTCTTGGGTCACCAGCTAATTTCTGTGAAGGCAAGGTTTTCATTAGTCCAAAAAGAATTTCAAATAGGTTTGCAAATTTCTTTCCTTCTTGGCTCACTGGTTAATTTCTGTGAAAAGCAAAAGTCTTACATAGGCTTGAAAATTTCTTTCTTTCTTCCTCAGTCCTCTGAATTTGAGGGGAGTAGCTGAAGGGAGTTATTATTATTTCGCACTCACTACATTTGCTATGTTTTTTTGTTTTTTTTTTTTAAATGTGGGAAATGCCAGAGGGTCACAGCAAGATTTATCAGAAAACTCAGAATATTTCAAAATAAAAGAACAAAAACAAAGATATAAACAAAAAATATATTTTATTTGAATGATTTCAATATGGGTGAGTTTTTATAGATTTGGTTGTCAAAAGTTTGTTGGGTTTTGTAGTCATTGGTTCAAGTCAGACTTTGATAGTAGTTGTCATTTTGTTGGCAGCTGTCAAAAGTGTGGTTACATTGGAGCCATGTTGAGGTACAAATATGCTGATTATATCGACCTTCAAAATGGGGAAGACATATGCTTTAGCAAAAAATCACTTAGTTTTTTTGCACGACATGTTTGGACATGGTGTCTCAATTTGACTAAAATCAAAAGTCTCCTTGTTCTTTTGATTTTCAATGCATGGAGCCTCCCTTGTGTTGGTCAATTTCTAGTTACAATAAATTAAACCCTGTACCAGTGAACTTGCAATTCACAGCTGTTGCTGAGTCTTTTCTTCTTTTTATAGGAGAGTTGCCTTCTCATAAGTTAAGAGAGAAGGATAAAGAGAAAAAGGAAGAGATATGGATTATTTAGGAAAGCAAATGCCTTATTTTTATTTTTAACATTTTATCTTTGTATTTGGGTACAACACAAATAAAGACAAACAACAGGAACCAAGCAAAATCTTGCCTGCCTGTACTCTCTCATTCAGTCTTTTTCATTCTTTCTCACTCTTTCATCTACCTCCCTCTCTTTTTCATTCTATTTCTCACCTCTTTCATCTACCTCCCTCTCTTTTTCCTTCTATTTCTCACCTCTTTCATCTACCTCCCTTTTTCATTCTATTTCTCACTCGTTCATGCACCACTCTCTACCTTTTTTTCCATTCTGTTTCTCACTCGTTCATGTATCTCTCTCTATCCCATTTTTCATTCTCTTTTATGTACCCACTCTCTCTCTCTCTCTTTTATTCTATTTCTCACTCTTTCATGTACATTCTCTTTCCTTTCTTTTCACTTTCTTTCAAGTACTCTCTCTACCTTCTTTTCATTCTCTTTCATCTACACTCTCTCTCCCAAAACAAAAAAATCTATTTTTGAAAGACTGAATAAAAAAACTTTTCTATAAGATGGCCGAAAAATATTAATAAGTGAATAATACACACGCACGCACATTAATTATTGTAGTTTTTTAGTTTCAGCTGAACACACACATTGAATATTTGAATAAATAGATAAACAATTTGTCAAATAGTTGTATTTACTACGCTTCTTCTTTTAAATTTACTTTGTTGTTTTAATATTCATTTTTTTAAAGTTATGCTTTTATTTACTATAGGTGTGAAAATAAATTCAAGAGAAGAGAAATTTTAAAAGATACATACATGTATGTAGCATTTTGAAAGTATTCAGCAGAATTAAAAAGTAAAAACGAACAGAAATAGTAATTGGGAATAGAAATTATTACCATTTATTTTTACTTTTTAATTCTGAGAATTTCGAATGCATTTTAATTTTAAAATTTCTTAAATACAAATCATATGATGATTTTTTAAAAAAATGCTGGCATGGGTGATACTGAGACTGTATATATATTTACTTAAGAGTTATTGTAGTTTTTTAGTCTTAGCCAGACACACACACATATATATATATATATATATATATATGCAGACAACTGTCCTTTATATATGTATAGATTATAAGTCTGTATTGTAATGACATTTGAACTTAAAAATTAAATCAACTCAATTCTTTGACTGATGAAGGGAACTGAAGTCTCAAAACATGTACGAACATTCAATAAAAGTTATATTTCTCAGCAGCCTTTCTCTTCTTTACGTATAAGTACATCAATATATCTATAGGCTAATGATAAAAACTATTTTACTTTTTTCAATTATTTCACCCCAAACAAGGAAATAAAGCCACTAAGGTACAAGGAGGTTACTGAGTGTGAAAGAATATAAGAATATGTATGTAAAGTAAACAAGTTTAAGCAAGAAACAAACTGTTCGCACTGGGTGTTGACCTGGTCAACACCCAGTGCCAACAGTCTGTTCCATGCTTAAACACTATCTTCAGGCTTGAAGACTGTGTTTAAGCATAAAACAGACTGTTGCTGAACTCAGTGATCACTTTTATATTTACATACGCTCTATCTATTATACTGAGCACTTTAACCCATAAATATAGTATGTCCCTGTAGCTGCATGGTTTGTTGCATACCACTCTTACTCTGGTCCCTGTCCATTGGTCTGTCTTTCATGAGCACAAATCCTGCATCCATCCACATGTTGCGTTTCAGTATATGCAGGAATATCAGTAAAGAACTGTCGAAGATCAGGCTTGACTCCTCTCTGTCCTGGTTATGCTTGAGACGATTAACTTGAACAACACTCATTAACAAGAGTAAAAATAACTTTTATTTTTGGTACTATGATTAAGATCATGAATACATAAACAAAAGGGATTTGTAGATTAAAAAAAAGCTGTGCAGAGAACAGGATTTTAGCTGATTGAGGCATCACAATCATCTGGTAAGGAGAGTGTTGGTCTACTAACTGTGAGACCGGTTCAATCTTACTTCTGCTCCTTTGGCAACTGCTTTTATGGGGATGCAAACCCTATTTGCACTGCTCTAATTGGCTAGCTAATAATAATGCTTGACCAATGGTCTTGTGTCATATACCTTGAGGGGAAGGAAGGAAAGCCCCCAAAACCCAATATGATTGGTGGTCCAATCAAAATAATGGACCTGTGTTGTAAGTATTGGAGGGGGAGACGAGAAGCTCCATCTCAGCTCTTCTCTCACTGGCGAGCCAATCAAAATTGTGGGGCCCTGCATTGCTCATATCCACTCTCAGTGGAACATTTTCCATGTTTTAGAATCTCACCATCATTTGACCTGATCATCGCAGGTGTCATCATCAATTCTATCTGAAAATGTGTTGTATCCCTGATTAATACAAACCTAACCTATGAAGATTTCCTTTGTGTCACTTATTCCAAAGAATAATTTCTTTATCAAAACTAACAATAAAGTTAAACAGACCTAAGACTATACCTAATTATTTTCATCAAGTTTAAGGCCGTTTTTATCATGCTGTGCTTATGCTTTTCCAGCAATCTCACGCTGCCAGTACCTACATAAACAAAACTTGTAGAAGTTTTCCTTTAGAAGGGATTCTTAAAATGGGAGGAAGAGGTTGACTGGCAGTTGCAGTTATGGCTAAAGAGCCCAGAGTCCTTCAACTATTTAAATGAAGGCAGTTGATTGAGAGAGTTCAAAAACCAGCATAGAGAACAGGAATTTAGCTTATTGATGTACCATAGTCAACTGGCAGGGAGAGTGTTGGTCTACTTGCAGAGAGACCAGTTCAATCTTCCTCTGGATTGCTCTTTCACCAACTGCTTTTATTGTTTGTTTGTTTGGGTTTTATGGCATATCAACCACTGTGGGTTATATAATGCCAAATCCAGTTTATATGAATTTTAAATGCCTATTTTGTATAGAATAAAAAACGTATAGCTGGCAACATTATTGTTTCAAAAACGTATAGCTGGCAACATTATCTTTTACAAAAAACGTATAGCTGGCAACATTATTTCTTACAAAAACTTATAGCTGGCAACATTATTGTTTAAAAAAATGCATAGCTGGCAACATTATGGTTCCAAAAACGTATAGCTGGCAACATTATTGTTTCAAAAAATGCATAGCTGACAACATTATGGTTCCAAAAACGGACAGCTGGCAACATTATTTTTAACAAAAAACGTATAGCTGACAACATATTTTTAACAGAAAACGTATAGCTGGCAACATTGTTTCAAAAACGTATAGCTGGCAACATTATTGTTTCAAAAACGTATAGCTGGCAACATTATTGTTTCAAAAACGTATAGCTGGCAACATTATTGTTTCAAAAACGCATAGCTGGCAACATTATTGTTTCAAAAACGCATAGCTGGCAACATTATTGTTCCAAAAACATTATCTGAGGCCTTGCTGTTGGATGTAGTTTATCGCCATACCTAGGATGCGGATGTAGTTTATTGCCATACCCAGGATGTCCAACTGCTTTTATGTGGTTGCAGTTGGGCATCATCTGTCAGAAAAAAGGCACCATGACGCAATTCCAGAAATTTGGAAATGGCATGCTGTACTGCTTGGCATTCATGCCAGAAGCTCTAATATGAGCATTTCAGAGTGTTTGGGTGTCAATCTGAGGACAGTTCAGAGGTTTCAGAAAGAGTTGGATAAGTAATGATGATTACAAAGGTACACCACCTCAGAAAACTCACTCTGATCATTCTGATAAGAAAAGAACTCCCAAATTTGTTAGTGATGGCCTCAGACTCAACACAGAGGCCTACATTAAGTGCCTTGAGGAAGTAGTGCTGCCCTGGGTCAAGAGGTTAGCTGCTGGAAGACCCTATGTCTGGCAACAGGACTCTGCACCATGCCTCACAAGCAGGAGAACCCAGTTATAGCTGTCAGACAATTTCTGTCACCACTAACATCTGGCCACCTCCCCAGATTGCAACCCCCTTGATTATTATGTGTGGGACACTGTTGAGCAAGAGACCAACAAAACTCCTTGTAACAAAGATGAACTGAAGGCAAGGATTATGGTAGTATTTGCCAACTTAAACAAAGAGACCGCCCAGAAGAGTTGCAGGAAATTCTGAAGTCATAGTTGAAACCAATGGCAATTTTATTGAATAAATTTACTCTTTAGTATTTCAAGAAATTTTTGTGTAATTTTGGTAAATCTATCTGTTAAAATGAGATGCCAGTGTAATGAGTGTGTGTGTGTGTGTATACATAATAAAATATAATATATATATATATATATATATATATATATAAAATATATATATATATAAGCGCGCACACACACACACACTACAGTTCAAAAGTTTGAAGCCGCCCCCAAAATTAGCATGGATAAACTTTAAAAAAATCTTGAAGTCATTGAAAAATAAAATTGGAAGCAATTATCAAACTTATACTTTAAGAAACTTTTGCAACAAATGTTAAAAATTTGTACTGCAGTAATCAAGGTTAAAGGAGGATATTTTGTTGAGAGCAAAATTTAATCATAAAACGTTTTTTTCTTCTTAACATAATAAAATTTCTAATAAAAAATCCTGCTTCACTTTTTTTTTAACCATGTATATAATAATTTTCTCTTATTTAAAATACAAAACAACTACTTTTGGGGTCAATTTAAAAAATACCAGAGGTACCCTCCTCAAACTTTTGAACTGTAGAGTTTGTATGTGTGTATCATTCCCAGTAAACAGAGTTCAAATTACAGCTAAGGCAGTGTTTACTTCAAATTAATTGAAAAATTCTCACTACATTCTGTTCCATTGATAAATTGACAAAAATATACCAGATTTACAAAGTGTTCAACATATGAATTTTTAGAAAATTGATGTGAATGAATAAGGAAATTATTAATAAAATGTTATTCAGTACAAAATGATTGTATATGTTCATTAATTCATTCATTTTCTATGGTTTATCAACTCATTGTAGGTTATTTAAAGCCAAAAATATTTCTAGATGTAAGAATTTCTGGGGGGGGGTAGATAATAATGTTTTAGTGTTACAGGTCTTACTAATAAACCCTTAACTGGGGGTAAAAGAGGTGGATTCATACTTTTCCAAATGGTATTTGCACATAAGTGAATACAACAAACCCAACAGGAATTTGAATAACAGTTCAAAGCCATTATTCATTACACCACCTGCACATCCAATCTTATGGTACCTAGTATTCCCAAGTGGTTACCCATCTCGGTACTGATGAGGATCAACATTGCTTAACTTCGGTAATCATATGGGAACCCGTGTTTCAACATGATATGGCTGTAAGCCTGATCATACATGTGTGTGTGTATGTACACACATAGATATGTGTTATATTTACTAGTGAACAGGGTTCAAATAACAGCCAATAATTAATAACATTAGGAAGGGCCTGGAGCTACTTCGTATTACACACTGATCCCTTGCATCATAATTTGACACAATGTCTTTTCACAAGATTAACAGGCTGGGAAAAGAGAGTGTACGCAGTATGAATTTTGAAAAAATTGATATTTCAACACTGGGAAATCTAACTCCTGAGTTTGTATAGCATTGGTTTTTCACATGTCATTCGAGATTTGCATTACTGAAAAAAAAAAAAAAAAATTATCCAACTCACGTCACACTTGAATAATTTGCATTAGTGTGTGCATATTCACAGCTGAATTCAAAGCCAATTTAAACCAAAAATTTCACAGTAGGAACATTCTCAAGTGCTTGTTAATAAGTTATATTTGTGACAGATTTTGAGAAAATCTATTTTTTATTTCTCTCCAGAATGGATACCATATGCCATTTGCAATACATTTTTCAAGAAAATGTTTTGTTACACACCTCGCAATGAAAGGACTTCTCTGCAATATTTATTAACATATACCATTTGATATGTGAATTTTAGGAATAGCTACTTCCACAGAATTCACAGTGATATGGTTTCTCTGCAGCTTCAAGTAAAATTTTGCACTTCACTTCTTGCAAGAGATTTTTTTCTTCCAGGTGTGTTTTACCATGTGTAGCCTGCATGCATTTTGGACAAATCTGACTCCACAGATTAAACAGTGAAAATGCATTATTCCAGTGTGTATTAAAATTTGCTTTAAGACTTCAGTTTACAGAAAACCTCATTCCCCAGATTTTACACCCATATGTGTTGACATGTGCCGACTGAGGGATGAATTTTGAGAAAATCTCACACCACATATTTCACATGAAAAAGGCTTCTCTCCCGTGTGTGTTAACATGTGTACTCTAAGAGTTGCATTTTGGGTAAATCTGTCTCCACAGATTTCACAGTGGAAAGGTTTCTCTCCATTGTGTATTCTCATATGTAGCTTGAGACTTGAATTTGTGGAAAATGTTGCATTACACTTTTTACAATGGAAATTTTTCTCTCCTGTGTGTTTTAACATGTGTACCTTGAGGTGTGCATTTTGGGCAAATCTCACTCCACAGATTTGACAGCAATAAGGTTTCTCTCCAGTGTGTATTAACATATGTGTTTTCAAACTTGAATTTACAGAAAATCTCACTCCACAAATTTCACACCGAAAAGGTTTCTCTCCAGTATGTATTAACATGTGCCGTCTGAGTGAAGAATTTTGTGAAAATTTAACTCCACAGATCTCACAAGGAAAAGGTTTCTCTCCTGTATGTATTAGTATGTGCCGTTTGAGACTTGAATTTATGGCAAATTTAGCTCCACATTTTTCACAAGAAAATGGTTTCTCTCCTGTGTGTGTTCTTATATGTTTCTCAAGATGGGACTCCCAGTGAACATCTAATCCACAAATCTCACAATGTAAAGACTGTTTCTTTTCATGAATATTCATAATGCTCTTTGAAAACTGTCAAGATGCAAGCTGCAAAAAATAAATAATTAATTCAGTCAAGAACATACAGGGTTTATGAGCTTTAAAAACAAAAAATAAAATTCATTTTTCTCTAACATTCTTATTTCTTAAGGATGCTGCCCAAATTTCCAAGGGGCTTACAGCCATATCACATTGAAACACTGGTTCTCATATGATCAAAGTTAAGCAATGTCAAGCCTGGTCAGTACCCAGATGGGTGACCACTTGGAAATACCAGGTGCTATAAACTTGGATATGCAGGTAGGAGAGAAATCACAGAGCTGAATTCTAACTTCAGTTGGGTTTGTTATATTCACTTACGCACAAACAACCTTAGGAAAGGTATGAATCCACCACTTTTTCTCCCAGCTATGGATTAATTAGTAAAACTTGTATAACTAAAACCATTATCTCCAAAAATAAAATTGCATCCAAAATATTTAGATTTCAGCATTAAACAATCCATAGACGTTGATATGCCACTGAACAAAAACAACCAACCAATCTTGTTATTTTTCATCACAACACTTTGGCCGTTACAATCTAAGACTGTTAAAATAAGCAATGTATGTATATTAGACAAAGTAGCCTCTGATGAGACTTAGCATAGGACACGAGTTCAAGTCTTGCTAAAGGTTTTTTTTCTGATTCATGATGCTTAATAGGCATAGATACATAAGACTTGTAAAAAAAAAAAAAAAAAAATTCTTTTTTATCTCCAAAAGATAAAAAAATTCTTACAATCTGAAAAATATGCTCTGGCTTTAAATAACCTGCAAAAAGGTTTGTAAGCCATAAAAACAAAAAAAAATCACATGCCCAAACAATGCAAAATTTTGACCAGGTGTTCATCAAACAAGAGTTTCTCTCACTGATTCAACAAGACTGAAAGCAGAAATACTGTTCAATTAAATTTCAGAACAAAATTTAACACATTTTAAACTAATTTTAAAAGACAGGCTTATATACAATACTTGCTACAAAACTTACATGTGTGGATAAAATATTCTGCAATCTTGGACTTTTGTATCCAACCCGCAAAAAAAATGGAGTGTCAAAATGACAGTTATTCCCTTGGTGCCACTATTATTTTAAATACCTTCACTCCCTGGTAATGTTTATTCTTTTAAAAAGTGATGATTAAAATTGTAATAAAACCTAAACATGTTTAAGTGAATTTATTCATTTTCTTTGTTCTTGAGAATATAAAAATAATAAACGTGTAAGCAGACTTGATGTATCGCGTGACCCTTAAATCTTTTTGTATTAATCTTAACACCTCCAGAAAACAAAACTGTGTATAGTGTAACAATCCCTGAAAATCCATAATGTTTATCCTCCTTTTTAAAAAAAATTAATAGTGTATGGTGCAACCTCCTATTTTTTGTGTAAAAAAAAACAAAACAAAACTGGTTATAAAAACTTGCACTATGTTCAAGAATATATGGTATATGCTGTTATAGCTACCTCCAAAAATGAAGGATACATCATGAAACAATTGCCACAAACTTAATAAAAACAAAGTTTTATCAAAATCTTTGTTATTATTAAGGGTAAAGACCACAGGATTTTTTTAATATAAAATTTTTTTTTTAATCCTTTTTAGGACATTTTAGTAGGTTCGATTTCTTATCAAATAAGTATATGATGTCCTATCAAGCCCAAGTAACCTGTATATATAGGGGAAGAGCGAGACCTCCAATTGCTAATTATGTGCAAGGAAAGTATCTTTACAGCAAATCCTTAGTAGTTGCCCAAAAGCTTTGGGTGATGGTTGGTGCCACAACCAAGACCTTAAAGCAATTACAAACAAAGTGATTAAAGCTGTAAGGGCTAGTAAGCATCAACCAAGAAAGAAGTTGAATCAGATTAACTTCATCAAAGCTTGAGTAAAGATACAGAAACAGAGGAGAGAGAGAGAGAGAGAACAAGACTGTTATCTTCCACAGATGATTAGCAGTTGATAGTGGACTTAAAGACTCAGCTAAAGTTCCTCAGACACATAGCCATAACATTACTCAAACCAGATCTGATATTGCACCCCAACAACACAAAGCAGTGCATTATTTGGAAACTGTGTCATGGGAGGAATTTATTACACTGGCAAATGAGAGAAAGAGGTCCAAATACCAAGAACTTGTCAGACAATGTCAGCAGAAGTCATGGAAAATATACCATGACCCAATAGAAGTTAGTTACGGGGACTTTGCAAGACAGTCGTTGTGCAGAGCCCTAGCAAAAATAGGCATAGAGGGAGCAGCAAGGGCTATAGTGTTGAAGGACATTACTTATGCAGTTTTAACTGCTTCCAAGTGGATTTGGCTTAAGAGATCAGAGCCATGGAAGAAGAATTGAAGACAATAAAAGGGAGAGAAGAGGAAGGGAAAAAAACCAAAGAAAACCTTACAAACATACTTAAGGATATGGAGGGGAAGGGTTACATGATATAAGGGAATAGTAGGTTAATATGGTAAGTTAGGGCAGTTGAACTGTTATGGATAGAGATTGAGAATTGTTGTGGTGAGGCAAGGATAGAAAAAATTTTTTGTTTGTTTTTGTTTATTTATTGCTATTTGTTTCTATTTATTTGCAGTTTTTACTTCCATATCCATTGCCTAGATGCCAAATTCTTATGAATGTAATTTCAAAGGGCAAAGATTTAAAGTAGTATCGTAATAATCATAGTTTTGAAAATATTATGTCGACACTAGTATTAATTGGTCAGATTTATTTCAAGTAATATTTAACAGCAAATATGTGTGTTAGTTAATTGAGTAGTTAGTAGTTTTTTTGTTTTTTTTTAGGTTAAGCCATTGAATTATCTTAATTGATAAGTCACAAAACGGGGAAGGATCTTCAAATAAATGGTACAAATTAACTTTATAATGGCTGGTTTCATAAAAGTAAATTAATGTAAATGAGGGATTGATAAATTTATGTATATGTCTCCATGCATGTAAATACATTTCCTACATTTATATGTAGATATGTGGATGCACATACATGTATAGGAATTATTGTGGAATTTCATTTGATTAAGCATAAAAGGAAAATATCAACTTATCTGATAGTAAGAATAGCAAATAATTTTTTTTTTTTTTTAGAAACACTACTATAAGTGGTAAGTTAGACTAATTCTTAGAGAAGCATAAGTGCTAGTATAGGATAGATTTGGGTTAGGTAGACATATAGCTTTAGTTAAAAGGTAAGTAATGTTATAGGATTAGTATTTAAAACATATGAAACGTTTGGATTAAACTATGCAAGAAAGAGACCAGCTGACCGAGTTAAGAATCCAGGGGAAGTAACTCAAATTGAAACCAGATGAAGTAAAAAGACACCAGTATACAGGAGGGGAGCATGAAAAGCCTTTATTCATTGGCTGACACTAACAGATTTATTTTAATAATAACAGTTGCACTCCTAGCTATGTCAATGTGATTTTCTTTTTTGTAATGTCGAGGTGCATAGCACAATGCTTTCAAGGAGGCAACCTGGCTTGTTCGGAGTCAGGTGATGGTTGCTGTTTGAGCCAATATGATGCAAAACCTGAAATCGGCAATGAGAACAGTGCATCACTGAAGAAGTGAAGATGCACCTTTGATGCATGTATGCAACTAGAGAGTAGTAAAAAAAAAAAAAAAAAAGAAAATAATTAAAAGTTAAATAATACTTTTGAATTTAATTCTATGCTTTTATATTTTGATTATTTTCTGAACTGTTTGATGTCTTCATGATGTCAAAATTTGAATACGATGTTTTTTTTGTTTTTTTTTTTAAACTATTCTGGATTTTTTTATAAAATTAATAACTAAAATTGCTACTCATAAATATAAAATTGATAAGGAGTTATTGAATTGACAGTAATTGTCTTCACTTTTAATTTCTTTCAGACAAAAAAATCTAACAAACATTTTTGAAAAAACATTAAAAATACTCAACAGATTCATTATTATTATTTTTTTTATTTTTTTAATCAGTATTTACTATTTATTTATCAAGCAGGAAAACAAAGACACACGAAAAAATATACCGGTAATGACGGATTAGAAAATAAACAAAAACAAAAATAACTGATTAAGAACGATTATGCTGATAAAAGTCAAAAAAAAAAAAAAAAAAAAAAAAAAAAAATGGTGTTTAATTCAGAATTATTTGATTTCCTTTTTGAAGTTCCGTACGACAGAGAAAACAAATCAACAAATGAAAAATTTAAAAACTTTATTTCTATTCTATTCTTCAATGCTTGAAGAATAGAAAAGTTTGAAGCTTTGTTTTAAAAAAAAAAGAAAAGAAAAACTTGTTACGATACGAACACCAATGGGATTCATTTCAAAATCGCACTGAAAAATTACTAGTAATTTCTTAAAAAAAAAAAAAAAATAATAATATTTATGTAGATTTTTTTCTATCTAATGTTCCAATCTGAAAGAAAGTGTCTTATTAAAATTAAATTAAATTATGCTCCAGAAAAAATTTTTTTTTAGTTTTTTTTACTGAATTATTTTCGGTAAGGCTCGGGACGAATTTATTTTTCGTATGTTCATACTTCTTACTTAATATTGCATATTGATGGATTGATGATAAATTTTACTGAAATAATAAGACCCCACGCTCAAATTTAAAATGTATAATACGAGATATTGAAAAACGGAGGTGAAATTGACCCTAAAAAAAATAGTTCTACAAAGTTTTCTAATAACTCATTCAGTATAGAGAATTCAATTAATTAATAATTTAATATTAATGAACAAACACTGAAAATTTCGTTTAAACTTTAAATTTATATTTTTGGCAAAATTTTAAAGTGGGTGACGATTTTTCATTTTCATTTCGAAAAAAAAACAAAAAAACACATGCATTTTTTTTGTTGGTACCTATTTTTTTTTTAAGTCTCGATCAGACTTAAGTTTTTGGAACAAGATTTATTTTTAGTAATTTGAAAACTTATATTTTTCGGCAATTAACAAAAATTGACTACCTTTTTTTTTCACGGAAATATATTTTCAGAAACAAAAATTCAACTTACCTTTGAAAAATTTCATAAAAAACAAGTTTTACTCTTTTGTTGTCCTTTGAGTTGAAATTTCCTTTGTCATTCTCTAGAATATTTCATAACGTCAATAAATAATCCTATGTTCCAATAATTCACAATTTAAAAAGTAAAATAACTGAAAATAAAAACAAAGTTGTTTTTTATCACAACAAAAGAAAGAATTCCGGTAACCGGTGTATAAGAACATTTTGTTCCTTGTAAAAAGCTCTGCATGCATTTATTGATTTCGTTACTCAGATGAATTGTATTGTAACCGAAGACTTAATTTTTATAATACACTGTAGGTGAAACTTATCACTCAGTCGGAAAGGTTTGCTATCAGTTAGTAAACATTACTGGATAAAAATAGTAATAATTCACAAATTCGACATGCCGTAGAAATTAGACAAAAATCCTTTTAGTTTTTACTTTGTCGTGTCTCTTAAACCGGACTGCTCGACGACCAAAGGCAAAATGCGAAAACGCATCTCTGCGCATCATGGCTCGACGCATGTTTTCGGTATTAAATGAAAAAATGAACTTTATATATATATTGGCCAGTAGAAATAACTCCCACTCAAAGACCCAGACTGTGATTTGGGGCCGATACGACGGATATAAATTCCCTGATTCAACGTCGCAAAGGGCAGAGACAGACCTTGCTGAGATGTCGACACGCAGAGGCTGGTCAAGAAAGCAGCAGACACACTGAACGCCATACTTCTCAACTTTCATCCTTTGCCGCCGCCGTCTTCACAAAACATCAGCCGACAGCCATGACCAACATTCTTTCCCTTCCTTTCTTCCTCTTCCACTGTTGCCTTTTACAACTATATTTATTACTGTGAAAATACAGCAAATGTGGCATAAGGTCGAAAAAGGTGTTGGGGAAAAGGACGGTCATCATTTGTCTTAATTTTAAAACTTAGCTAGCCACAACCACTGACCCAATCATACAAAACAATATTCCAACCACCAAAACAACACATTTGTCGGAGTTAACTCCTCCTTTAGTTCGTTTTAACCCTTTCACCAGGGGTCGCTCTTCCCTGGCTATAAATAGTCGCTGACCCTTCGCCTCTTTCCTCTTTTTCCCTCAGGCCTTTGGACCGCCATCTTGAGGTAATGTAAATCTCTCTTTTTCCTCAGGCTTTCAGCCTTACCACCTCGAAAATGTAAGCGCTCACAGGGATAGCGTTTTCCCAAATGCTGGAAACACACTAAGCACAATACACAGACACACACACACACACACACGCACATATATAATATTCACACACACACACACTTTGTCCTTTGTAACTGTTCCATGTAACTTGTTATTAATATATATATTTCTTTACATATGTTTATCGGTCTTGTGTTTGTTTTTCTTTGCCTTCTTCTTTGGACTTAATTAACCTCCAACTTTCTCATGTAGTTGGGCGGCGAGCAGGAAAAATCTGAACCCACATGTGTTCTTCTACGTCTACTCAACAACATCACAGCCACGGTCCACTACATAATGGAGCCAGGAGTCCCATTGATGCAGGACTATAAGAATATAGAAAAAGATACATCCATCCCAAGTACTCACACAGATATGCACTCATTCTGACACAACAAATACGAAAAACATACGCGAAACGAAAGGTGCCCCGCATCCACCAGAGAACTGACATCACTGACCACCTAACGAGGGAGGGGATGGGGAGTTAAACTAAAGGAAAAAAAGGGGGGACAGAAATAAAAGGGACCAATGAGCAAACAAACCCTAGCTAAGTTTACTGGAAAAGAAAAGAAAAACTAAAGAATCAAATACCAAAACCCTAATCTAGCCTAAATCCACGGTAAGGTTGCCCAAGTTCAACCCAGGAAAACAATATCCTGATGCCTAACCGGCATCAAAATGCCACTCCAGGTCAGTCCCTTTTACTCGACACAAGCGCGCAAGATTCACTCACCTTTTGCCAAATTCTGATGAGGGGAGCCGCCGCCTTTCCGTCCTAATCTTGACTTTAAGCTGATGCTTAAAGTACAGGATCAGTTGGGAAGAAGTGGACTAGTACCATCACAGGATTCCTTCTGACGCGTCGTCCAAATCACGACTCTCATAACACCTAGTAAGCAAAAGAACACATAGTGTTCAGCCTTCGTCATCTGCGGCAACACATTACTACAAACAGGAATTGGCCTCAAGGACAAAGAACTTTCCCTGCAGCATGCGGACCATGAGGCCTTCAACAAACTTGCACAACGGAGCTACCACCCTGCAATGGAAGAAGGCGTGACCAATGGTCTCCACTTCCCCAGTACACCGTCGGCAGTTTGGAGATTTCTCCAAGCCCGCTGAACAAAGTATTTTGGCGACCCAGAAGGCCACACGAATCACCAGCCAGGTGAGTGATGCCTCATGGTTATTGAGGCATTTCAACCCAGGCGCCCAAGACCATATTGAGCGAGCCTCCTGCTTCGTAAGTCCGAGCTCGTCAATCAGATCATCCTGAACGCCCCCCACTAACTAACAGTTGATACAATGCCCTACGAGACAACGCCTGGGCGTTGGAGAGGCCATCCGACGCCCGTAAGAGGCGTTTCAGAGCAACACGACATTCGCGATAGAAGGAGGATTCGGCTCGGGGTAAACGACAGGCCTCCTCCTCGCTCGAGTGCACACTTCTAAAGGATGGGAAGTTTCTACGGACGTCTTCCTTCCAGAAGGCGCCCACCTCATCCGATTCATCGGTCTAGGAAGGCGATGCGAAGCATATATTGACGAATCTCAATGCTAGGCATACCCAGACCGCTTTCAGAAGAATGAAGGCAACAGATCTCCCGAGAGACTCTGGCGGCCTTGCCACCCCACAAGAAGGAGAACAAGAGCCTCACTAACGCCAGTAAAGTATCAGACGGAAGTGGAAGCACAGAGAGTCGGTAAAAGAGAATCGGGTAGATATGTGAAACGCATACATCTGCCCTCCTCTTTAAGGAAAGATTCCTCCGAGACCACAAATTAATTGCGATCTCAGCCTTCCCTTGCACCTCCGACCAATTCATATCCAACTGGAGATCAGGACCGAACCAGACCCCGAGAATCTTGACCGGCCCATCCGTCCAGAGGAATGGCCTGAAAAGAGAAACTCCCTTCCACGCACCCAACCGCAAGCCAACCGACTTATCGCGGTTGATCTTGGCCCCTGTCACCATCTCATAACCACTGATTTCTTTGCTGACTTCGTCAATCTCGGCTCTGCTCGACACAAGAACCGAAACGTCATCAGCATAGGCAGAATACCTGGCTGAGGTTATTGCTTTTTACAACAGCAACGGGTAGTAGGCTGACTTTGTATATATGTAAATAAATTATACATTTATTTACACAAATACGATGTAATGCTTTTCCTCAAATTTACATTTGCTGAAGCGAATAAGTTAACCTCTTTAGCGGTAACTACAACAGCGACAAGTTCTGCCTTCCAGGTTACCCATTCTTCGTTTCTGCAACAACTTTCACGGTCATTATTTCCCAGTTTTACGAAGTTCACGAATCTTTTGTTTGAATGGTATTGTTAAGCAACTGTTACTACAATCTATATGCTGTTTATAGACTCAATGTAAGCTATATGTTGCCCTTGTTTGATGTTTCTCTTCAATTTTATCTTCTCTCTCATTCATGAAAGGGACATATATATGGCAGCTTCTTTGCTTTAGACTTGTTTGCCAGGACAACTAAAAAATCCCTCTCAACGAAATACTAGTGAGTGCGAAATCATAATAACTCCCTTCACCCACTCTCTTCAAAGTCGGACGAATGGGGAAGAAGAAGGAAAGGAATTCGCGAAACTATATGAAATTTTCTTTGGACCAATGAAAACCTTACTTTCACAGAAATTGACCAATGAGCTGAGAAGAAGAATGAAAGGAATTCACGAGCCTATGTGAAAGTGTAAGATTTTCGTTCAAAAATTAGCTTTCCTTATCGGATCTGAAATAATTGTTTATTAGATTCGAATTTATGCTGAGGTATATTTGAAGAGTTCGCTACAAATTACTCCAGAGGTATAAAGAAAAACAGTTTTGCGCCTGTCCAAGAAAACATTGTAAGTTGTTTTTGTTTGTTTTGTTTTTTTCAACGAGGATAAAAGTTAGATACAATTTTTTTTCCCCAGAATCTTGAAAGGTCCCCGATATAGCGCCACTCGATCATATATTCCGTGGTGGAACTCATCCGAGTGTCTCTTTTACCCATAGGATTGTGCCCCCATGAGCCACGACTACTAACCCCAAGCCGCTCCATCCAGGGCATTAGAAGCCGGTTCAAAGGATATGCAAGTGATAGAAATTAGGATTTCAAATAATTATAATTATTAAGTAATTCATCGAGTCTAGAAGAAACCTCAAAAGACTGCAGAAAGCACTGGACGGCCGTTTTGTCCTATATTTGTGACTCATCAGCAGTGCGCATACACTACCGAGAATTGAAACCCGGACAGTTACGTTATCAGGCTTTGATCAGGTTCCAACGGCCTTCGGTGATGGAGAGGTTGCGAATCAGACTCGATATTGCGCTGCTCGATCACATATTCCGTGGTGGAACTCATCCGAGTTTCTCTTTTACCCATCGGGCTCTGCCCCCATGAGCCCCGACTACTATCCCCAAAACGCTCCATCCAGAGCATTAGAAGCCTGTTCAAGCAAGGATATACAAGTGATATAAATTAGGAAGATTTCAGATAATTATAATTAAGTAATTCATCGAGTCTAGAAGAAACCTTTGCATTCCGTTGAGGTTTCTTCTAAACTCGATAAATTACTTATATATATATATATATATATATATATATATATATATATATATATATATATATATATATTCCCCACTCCATAAATAATTTTATGAAAACTCTAGAAATTCAATGTTGAAACACGCAAGTTAGTTAAAAAAACGCACAAGGCTTTGAGGAAAGTAAATCATGTTTTGGTTTTATTTTTTTTAAATCGAACCTCATATACCTAAAAATCAGCTCTGAATTGCAACATGCAAAACTCAATAAATAAAAGATATTATTTAATTTCAAATGCTTTTAGTTGCCTTTATGAATATGCATAATTGTCTGAAGGCAAAAAATTTTTTTGATGAAAAATGAATTTAAAAAAATTATTTCTTAAATTATTTTATTTTTACATTAACGTTGTTAAATATTGTAAAATTAGTGGAAATGGCGAATTCTTTACTTAATGGTTTTGTTAAGTAGATCTATCTGTACAGATTATAAATTGCACAAGCTTTTTAGTTTTTACAATCAACGAGCATCCAGTTAGAAAAATCTTACTGTTCCTTGTCTCTTGTAGTGGACCGTGGCGGTGATGAGTATGTATTGTAGAAAAACAATTTTGCTGATTCAAAAATACAAGATTTTTAACGAAAATTTTGGACGTGCTAGGAATGATCAAAAAATGTAAAATAAATAATCAAAAATTATTTTGATCTTTTCTCTTGATAATAACATAAACATTTAGACAGTAAAAAATTATTTTCATCAAGTTTAAGGCCCTTTTTATTCATGCTATGCTGGTTTTTATCGACCTCATAAACATGCCTACAAGCAACCCTGGGACACTTTGCCCTCTACGGTAGTTCACTAGACTCCCCCAATGATCTCACGATCACAGAAAATGCAACGAGATGGATGTCTTTTCTGTCGGGTATTCATTCGAGTGTGGGGGCAACATAAGTTTCGTCTGAATCACCACTGGTAGAGTCATTGCGTTCTCCTGCGCCAGACTCCGCGTTGCTGGTATTAGGAGAATCGCCTGGTGAAGTCTATCTCAAGTCTACTAACATTTTCTGTTGAATCACCTTCATGTTCAGCTAGATAATATGTTCCCCGAAAGGTACGCAAGTTCTTCACATACCGGAGAATTCCTTCAACCTGTACTGACTGTGAGTGTGAACTGTTAATTTTAGTTATGCGGTCCGTCTTAAACTTGGTCGTACACCTCCCTTGCGGAAATTTAACCTAGACAATGTCTCCCATGTCGTACGCTCCTCGATATATTTCATGGTTCATGCCCCATACGCGAACGTGATACTTATGTAGTGCATCTACCGGCGCTGTAGACGGTGAGAGGTTGTCCTTAGGGATGACGTTATGCCAGTAGATTGCCTCTGTTATGGAACACTGCTTTCTAGCAGCAATGGTCTTAATGCTTCTGAGACTCTTTTCGACAATAGCATTCTCGGCATAAGCACATCGGAATCGAAGCTACACACCCCAGTCGCTGAGGAATTTTCTGAAGTGCCCACATGTGAAAGCTATGTCAACTTGCGTCCCTTTCGGTGGTGGTCGTATTATCTATCTGAACATGAAGGTGAGGTTTCGGTCAGTGGACCTCGCTCAAAAGTAATTGATGTTAATTGGTTAATGACACTGGTGGAGTCGTGTCGATGAAGCGGTCGTCATACTGCAAATCGAGATGGACTACAATCAATAAGGGTTAGAAAGTGTTCACTGCCGTAGTGTGTGATATCCATCCCTAACCTGCTCTACTTGTTTTTCACTCTGTTGGGGCCAGAAATAAAACACAGAAGATGATTTGAAATAACAAATATATTAACGGAAAATCGGTAATGCAATCATATACAAACGAGCAAGAATATTAAGTCAGTGCTGACTGCTGGAAAAAAAAACTACTACTCACAAAAAACAGTACCTGCATTTATTTACTTGGGAAACACATTGAAGGAGTTCGTTGCGTACGCGGTCACGAGAGCTTTGTCTTCTCTGCACCTGACCTCTGTTCCTTACTTAGTTGCCGGTATACAGCGAGAGCCCCACCTCTCAATTGTAACGGCAGGACGCGCTCGACCCTCCTCATATCGCAAAGCTCACATACCAACTCGATGTTCTCAATCCACTCGATGGTTGGTAAATCGGTGTCAACGCCACTAAATTCAGGAATCAATCTGATATCAAACACCTTTTCCACCATCTCGTAGAAAAATTCAGAATCACCGAAATAGCTTGTAGTGTAGTGCCACGCCTACATTTTCTCCAATTCTAATTGGTCAATAAATACATACTTAAAAATAACAGGACAATTTATCTATCGCATTCCACCATAATAAATTTGTTCCTACACTTTGTTCAAAACAAGCTTTGCTAGAAAATCGCTGATTGGTCCATTTTCCGTCCAATCGGATATTTTTCATGTATATTCAAAAATGTACTATAGCGTTTCTGCTTGGAACCACTCCAGATAGTATAAATATTGGATGCATTCCAAAAAACCAGTAGTAGTAATTTCAGAACCACACTCGAGGTACCCAGAGACAATATAGTTCTCATTTACTCGCTCGTGTATTTCATCCTACTCACTCCGCACGTACATACACACTACAGAACTTTATGTGACACACCACCAGTTCTCAGTGGACACACCAAGTTAAATCAACTTTGTAAGTTGCAACTACTGAACAATTTTCTGAAAGAAATATTCTATTTTCAACACTGAACTCTGAACATTTTACTCAGACAAATCTTCTTTAAGACATTTCCTTACAGTCAAGGGGAAGCTACTTTTTTCTCCCTTTTTCACTCATATTGCAACTACTTTGTGTTATTGTTGAATTTAATATACATATTTCTTCGTTAAACAAAATTGGTTCTCATTGTTCTTTTTCCTTGATGTTTTAAGTATTATGTATGAATGTTGATTACCTTCTCAACACGCAGCCGTATTATCTATTTAACCCATTCAACATTGGTGACCACAACACTCGAGAAGCAGTACATTCTATAATTGATCAACTCGACGTACTAATCAACACTTTACAGTAGCAAGAAAAAGGCTTTAAACTTATTGTGGCAATCAATTTTTCTCTCGTCCGCCACACTTGTAGCCAATTTAACACAACAGTCAACCGTCTTTTTTCTGCCTTCCCGATGACGCGCCATTCTTTCCATTTTTTTTATTATCTATCATTGACAGCCAAAATTTGCATATCCGCAACAATAATATTACGAGAGAGTATCTTACTCCGTGATCTATTTTAAATATGTGACGCTCAAAATCTCTATTTCTTTCTCTGTTGGACAGTTTACACTGCGAGGCACGTTCGAAAATTTGTTTGCGCTGGAGTTATTTTATTCTTGAGTTTATTTTAGCGTTGCAAAAAAAAAAAATACATGCAACCCTGGGCCACATTTCCCTCTGCGGTAATTCACTACAAATAGGAACACCAAAAATGGTCTCTCCGTGTGCAGTGGGAAGTAAAGCGCTGTGGTGGCATTTAGTGATTGTGGGTTTTTTCATTACTAACATGATTTTGTTTAGTTTCTTGTAAATAGTATTTTTTCATATTGTAAATACTCATTGGGGCTAGTTTTTTAAATATTTAATATCGTTGTTTTTATTTCCCTCCCCCACAGATGATAAATTGTACATATGGGAACTAGTTAGTATTTCATGGAGTAATAAAGGCCAGCAATGCCAGAAGTAAGAGTAGACAGGAAGGTTTCCAAGTAGCGTCCAGTTAGCAGACAAAAATAAATAAGCTGTTAATACAGTTAATACTGTCCAAGCGGGCTGGTCAGAGGGACCAGGGTCTTGCGCTCCTCCCCCCACCAAGATTTACCATGACTCCCCACTGAGCCAGGTTGTGACACGAGGTCGGTTTTTAACGTGGGGATCCGAGTGTTTCCATTTGGGCCGCTGGTTTTAGCTTGTCTAAGCTGGCCAAAGCTTGTCTAAGCTAGTCATAGCTGGTAATATCACTTCTACGCAAGGAAGGAGAGAAGGCCTCCGTCACGAAACAGATACCACATCTGCAGCATTCGATCGGAAAAAAAAACCCTTCTCCTCTGCGAATCCGCTCAGAAGAAGTGGGTGGGGGCTCTCCCCCTTTTAATCGGCAAAAAGTCGCCGGTTTATATCACAAAAAAAGTGTGCAGTAACATCGCCGAGCTTGATAGGTTATTAATAATTAATATCTAAAAAATTTAAACTCTGAGTTGCTATAATAATGTATAAAAAATGTTATGGAATATTTAAGAGGAGTATTTAAATTTTAAATTGTGTTATTAATAATCAAGCAACTAAGAGAAATGTGGTTGATTATAAAATCTAAATAAAGTTATGTTGCATAGAAGAAGGTGGGGGTGATGCAACGTAGAAAAAGGCAACAAAAGTCCCCAAGTAATATCGTGTCCACCATGATCACGTGAACGGAAGTAACGAAGCGCTTCGATAAATGTGTCGCCCACTGGGGCTCCTTGATCCTCTCTAAACTGAACTCTAATTTCACTTGTGTACATGTGTAATTACTTCTAATACATGCATATAATTGCAGTTTTTAAATTCAATTTTTATTATTTTTACCCGGACGATATTCAATTAGGACAAAAAATACATGTTTGAAACAACAGATTAAATTTATATACACAATTTACAATTTCTTTGTTTATAATGATGTGTGCAAAGGTATATTTTTAGAGAAAAAGTTCTTTGCTGTTTCGGAAATGTTCAATGTCTAAAAGTTGTCTGCCTTTGATTAAAATTTATTTTAAAAAGGTTGAAAGATATTGAATGAAAAAGTTTGTTGTGTACTAATCTCTCATAAAAGAAGTTTGTTTCTTTAGCGGCACATAATTCCCGTGTGTATTTTCGCGTGTGTGAATCTCAAGTGCGATGAAAATTCGTTTACTATTTTTATTTATAGTTTTCTTATCAACGAAATCGGGGCTTGGTAGCTGTTGCGAAATTTTCCGAGAAATGCGTGGGCGAATGTTGTATTTTTTATTTTTTAGTCAATAAGATTTCTTGTAAAATTTAAATTAGGGATGAATTTGAGAAAGATTTTTTTTTTCATGTCGGTTGAGCTTACAAATTTTGACTGCTTTGTTATGGAAATTTCTCGAAGCTTATTTTTTATTTAACAACCAATTAAATTCAAGAAAATGTTTGAAATTGAAATGAGGGTTACTAAAAATCTACCAATATTGTTTGCGGGACAAATGTTACAGGAGCATTAAGTAAAAGTATTTAAAATGTCAAAACACTCATATCAAACAAAAAATGTGATGAATCCCACTACAAAATGGTGGCTTATTTTTTTTACCGGAACATCATAGAATCCCGCAACAAATGTATCTCTGTAGTTAAAATAAAGGGCTCAGTACGAAATTCCTTGATGGTTACCCGGATTGACAAACTCCTGATGAAGGCCGGAGATAGCCGAAACGTTATGATAATAACAACTCTCGGAAATTCAGATATAAATTATCAATTAATTAGTATGAAATTATAGGTATGGTTCCAGTAGAAGCTACAAAAACAAACCTATGACAGGCGCAGGTGGGAATCCTTTAAACAAGCTAGCATTTTGGGAGGAGACTGGGGTCATTACCCGTCACCTGAAGAATCCCCCCCCCCCCAAAAAAAAACGGGGAAGTGTTGAGCAATCTTTTGAATGGCTTCCCACGTTAAACATCGACCCAGCGTCACATTCTGTTGCGACGTAGGCATGCGGATGAAAATACCAACAAGAAAGGTCCTGATAGATTTTTTAAAAAGCTACACTACTACACTACAGGGAGGAATAAATTCGTCTCTTGGATAGCATGATAATTCCAACTTCACGGCGAGTCAAATTCCCCTTTATAGACGACTACGAAAACAAAACAGATTAATAATTAATTTAAAATTTGTAAACGCCTAGTAAATGTTAAAAAAAATTAATCATTAATTTAATTTTATTTCGGCGTTTACAAATTTTAAATTTTAATAATCGTTATTTCTTCACTTATTGGAGAAAATAAATAAAGTTTAAAATAAATCTCCCATTGAGGGTATTTATTGTGAACAATACAGAATTGTGGCCCAAGTCCAAGGGGAAAAGGGAGGGGGACGGTCTTCATTAGCTATATAGTCAATCAATACTCAAAAAGACCCATTCATTAATAAAATCTCCCATTGAATAACGTGAGAATCATCTCCCTTGATCTTCGCTCTTTAGAATATACATCGATTGTAAACGACGGTTGAGTTTTGAAATTAATTGAATCAGACCATTGTTATGTAAAATTGTATAATTTTTTTCCTTTTTTTTAATATTCCATTGACCTAAGGAAAACAAATCAGGCGAAAGAAAACATCAAGAAGTAAGTTTAACTTTGTTTACAAATTAAAATATTCATTTACAGGAAGACTTTCTTTTTTACGTGTCCAGTCGGGTAAGACAAAAAAATACATTTGGCGGAGAAGTTAATGCTGGTAATGACTTCTCCGGTTGTTAACTGTTAAATGTTGGTAAATTAAAACATCAAAGAAGCCTTATTTAAATATTCCCAGTATCTACACAATTTTTTTTTTTTTTATTATTACTTTTATTTTTTTGGTTATTATTATGGACCATCACTTTTTAGGGTACACCAGGAAATTTCCGGTGGGCCAGTCCACAGTTAAGCAATGGTTTTTTCTACTTTTCTACTACGTTTTTTATGCTAAAAAAAAGTAAAAGTAATATTTGTTTTCTTTTAAATTAGATGAAACTTTAAATTTCATGATTTTCCTCGTTTCAAAAATACATATTTTATTTTGGCAAGATTTTTAAAACCAAGAACCATTTACAAATGTCACAAAATTGAATGACTGTCAATTTTACTGGAAAAAAAAAAAAAAAAAAAGAAGATTCTAACCAAGATTTCAAACATGTTAGAAAGTAGGCTTGTCCCAGGTAACGCTAAAAAAGTGGTATACCCTGGAGGAAAAAGGTCCCCATATTGATAAAAAAAAATTTGTAACGTGTAAATGTTTATGTTAAAATTAAAGAGGGAAGACCAAGGTATTTTTTAATTATTTTAAAAAATTTTTTTTTTCATTTGCAGCATATTTAAAATTTAGGTAGAAAATCTCTTTTTTTTTTTTTTTTTTTTTTTTTTTTTTTTTAATGTCAAAAATTGCGTAATATTAACATTACTTGTTTTTCACTGTTTTCAGTTGAAAAAAACACATTGATTTGGAAAATCTTGCAAAAATAAAGTACTTGTTGGATTTTAATGAAACTTTCAGAACTTATTCACAAATGAATGAAATTATTTTAGAAATATTTGTCTTTTTGAAAGTCATGCTATAAATATTTTTTTTTATATATCTGTTACACACCTCGAACTTAATTTTATGAAAACTTCAACAATTTATTTTCGCAACCTGAATTTTTTTTTTTCAATTAAATGCACAAGACTCTGAAGATTCTAACTCATCGATTTTTTTTTGGGGGGGGGGGTAAAAAAATGTGCAAAATTGTCCAAACTTTTACCTCAATTGTAAAAATACAAAACCCAATAAAACTAAGACAATATTTAATTTAAAAAACTTTTTATAACTTTTCTGAATAACATATACTAAGGTAATTCTTATCTGAAAAAAAAAAAAAAACATTTTGATGAAAAATGAATTTTTACAATAATTTTTTCTTTTTTTTTCTATTTTAAATACACAATATGACAAAATGTTGTTATATATTTTAAAATTAAGTTTCTTTACACAACCTTATGGGAATGACATATTATGTTCTCTACTCCTTATAGATCCTAAATTTGAAAGCTTATTAAAATCTGACAACCGTTGATATTTTTAAAATAATTTTTTAATATTCCAAAATTGTATTTAAAATCGTCTCCAACGAAAGTATGGATGCACAGCTTTGAAATAATGTCACGTGAGGTAGAGTTGTTTCTCTAAATAGAAGCAAGTTCTTTTTACTTCAGAAATTACTTTGCATTCATTCAGTTAACAACAAAGCAAAATTTGAAATCGATTGCATAGCATTTCAATATTAATTTTATTAATAAATAAAATATGTATAACTCAATTTAAAGAAATGCTGTTACTGTTTTATTTTTACTTGTAAAATTTGATTTTTTTTTTCACAATTTAAATGTTATTTTCAGTGCAGAAATTTTTCTTCAAACGTAAGGTTAAAAAAAAAAAAATTGAAAGTTTTTTTTTTTTTTTTAAATTTACTAACCAGGTTCACTTAAAATTAGAACGAATTACATCACTTCTGCGCTACCATATGATAAATTCCCTTGACGTAAGTTGTCAATATATTGATGCCCATCAATTAACACCCTTCAATTACGCACCCGTGCAAGCACCACGGTTGGAAATATCTCTATTAAAAAATTTTCTGCTAAAAAAGTAAGTAATGTTTCTTTCAAATTACATTAAGTATACTTTAATCATTCTAAATTTCCTAAGATAACAAAAAAAAAAAAGGTGTAACTGAATTTTAATTGATTTTTGAACTAATTTTGATTTTTTTTTTTTTTTTTTTTTTTTTTTTTGTTTACGAATTCGGGCAGAAATGGCTGATAAATCGAATTTACTATTTTTTTTTTTTATTGAAAAAAAACGAGATTTTTAAATAAAATTTTTAAAATTTATAGGAAGGATTAAAAAATCTGAAAAAATATTCAAAAAATACTTTGGTCTTCCCTCTTTAATTTTAACATAAACATTTACACGTTAAATTTTTTTTTTATCAATTTGGGGATCTTTTTTTCTCCAGGGTATACCACTTTTTTAGCGTTACCTGGGACAAGCCTATTAGAAAGTATTGAAAAATTTAATAAAATAATTAAAAAAATATTTTGTCTTTCTTCTTAATAACAAAGATTTTGATATGTTTGTTTTTATCAAGTTTGTTTTGTTTTTTTTATTATGCTATGCTCTTTTACCAGCGAATTATTGGATGTACCTACTTTTAGATGAGATTTTTATTATTATTAAGTAAAAACTATATTTACTAATCATAAATGGAAAAGCTTAGTACAAATATTTTTAAAAGAATTTTGAATTTTCTTTTGTATGTGTATAAACTTGCCAATTTTTGTTGATATGTACACCCATACATAACATTATCAGAAAATAAGAGCAATCGCTATAGTAAATTTGAAGCAAGAAAGTTTCTAAAATTCACTAAAACACTAGATTAAGGAGAATATTTTCTTAAATTTAAAATTATATATAAAAGATACTCACATTAGCAATTATTTTTATGGCTAAATATTAAACAGCTACTGCCCGATTTAAAAAAATGCATTTGTAAGACATTTTAAACTTAAAGTAAATGATATTTGTTTCAAATTAGATTAATTAAATTCTAAATCGGCTAATATTGCTCAAAGTTTCAGAAAAGTATATTTTTGGAAGATGTTTCATACAGATATTAGGTTGGTGCAAAAATAATGTCGTTTTTGACATATTTTTTAACGTCAAAAAACAACATTATTACGTCATTATTTTTGCACCGACCTAATAATTACATTGTGATGAAAAATAACTAAAAACATGCTTTTTATCACAATTAGTATAATGAATAATTTTATACTAACTGAATGGGAGATATGCAATTAGATTAATACCATAATACTCCTCCAATATTTAGATTAATACCATAATACTCCAAGTCAGTCAACATAATATAATGAACTTATTTCCTTTTTGTACAACCTTGCCAATAAGTAATAGTTGCTAAAAGGAAAAATAAAGGTTCACCCTTGAAAATGGCATTAACTTATTCAATTCTTCAAACATATCTTTAGTTAATAAAAAAAAACTCTTGTGACGAACAGGAACAATATTAATTTTAAAATTTCACTAAATTTTTTTTTCTGCCAAATTTGAATGAAAATAACATTTTATTATGCAAGCATCAGTATTCAAAAAATATTTTGTTTTGATTTTTATTGAATTGTTTTGGACAAGATGTGGCCCAAATTTTCTATTTTCTTGATATTGCATAAATTTTTTACTGAAATATTTTCAATGATTTCTTTTTATATAACTGTAAAGAATTTGGATGGATTCCTCACCCCCCCCCCCCAACAATTAAAAAGTATTAACATGATATTGAAAAAGGAGTATGAAACCTACTCCAAAAATTATTTCCTCAATGATTTTTATTAAAATATTCATTCATTAATAATTCCTAAAAATTAAGTTTGAATCAGCTAATTCCCTGATATTTTGCAAATATTTTAAAACCAGTTCTTATTTTTATTGTGGAAAAAACATATCTTTTTTTTGGTGAGACCTAGATACACATTGCATAACATTAAAAGAAATATTGATTTCTGTCATTCCACTTATAAATTTTGAACAGCTTTGAAAGACATGCAGCACTTTCACAAGTCAGGACAGGGAGGTTTGAAAAGAACTGATAAAGTTATGTACAAATTTGAAGATAAAAAATCACACTGATTTGCAGTTTACCTTTGAAACAGCCCTGATGATAACAAGATGAAATATTTTTCTAGGTACCACCACAAACTTCCTTAAAAAAAGAAAAACCCTGCAGAATGCACTTTCAATAATTTTAAAAAAATGCCTTTGAACTTAAATTTCAGTTTTATTTGAAAGATAATAGCCTCAAGGCAATCTGAATTGAAAGGAAAAATGAATTTTTGTTCATAAAATTTTTAGACATTTTTAAAACATTTGCACATTTACTCATCACCCATTGAGTTCTCAAATTGCGCTGAAACATGTACACAAAAGAATCTCTTGAAATTCCAGTATTTGTCCTAGAGATGTGTTTTGAAGTCAGTAAATTTAAGGATTAATTAACTAGATATTATAAAAATAATACTTTTTGCTAAAAATTTAGTGAAAATAATGTTTGTTTATGCACAATATAAATGTGCTGTCATAGGACAAGTGTAGTTTTTTGCTGTCACTCCCACTTTTTAAATAATGTACATAAAAATGAATTAAATATGGACAACCAAAACTACTAGAATTTAGAAACTGGTATTGTTTCTAGTGGTTATAATATGTCTTGCTTAGGCTACTCAACATGATGTCTGTTAGAAATTCTCCAATGGATTACCCTGACTTAATTGAAGTTCTTTATTTAAGGTGTCTTGCATAGTTCATTTGTGTCACCAGGAGTGTCTTATTTACTCACAACATCTCCCCTTTTAAGATTATTTTTTTTTTTTTATTAGTAAGTATTCTATTTTATTTCTTAATATTCACCCCCACCCTCCTTTCTGGTGAGCTCACCAACATACTGAAGTTTGTATTTCTTTCGTTTTGGGTCAACCTCTAGTTTTTTTCATACATTTCCTTTGTCTGGGAATCATACTTGTACGTTCAACGAATTCTTGGTGTTGGTACATCAAAAGTATCGTACAGTACTTGCATAGGTTATTCCTTTCTTTGTGAGCCTTTCTTCAATAAACCTTTTCTTTTAACTAATTCCAATACCTTTTCTGTTCCTATTTTTTTTCCTTTTACCATATATATCATTTTTCCAATTTATCACCTTATTACATAGGTACCTCTACGAAATCGCTAAAAAAAATAGCATAGTCTGATGAAAAAGACGCCAAACTTTATGAAAACAAAATTTTATCGTCTAAATGCTTATGTTTTTATGAAGAGGATAGACCAAATTTTTTTTTAATTATTTTTCAAAATTTTTTCCCTCTTTTTAGAATATTCTAAATTTTGATTTAAAAACTTTGTTTATCTTTGTTGCAACAAGGGGTAGTAAATAACATAGATAATTTTAGCGCGTTTTTTTGTATTTACACACATTAATTTTGAAAATCTTGTAAAAATAAAAATAATTGTCAGATGTTAATGAAACTTTCAGAAACTATTCACAGATGATCGAAATTATTATAAATATGTTGTTTTTTATAAAAGTCATGTCGGAAATATTTTTTTTCATTTTTATTAACACCCTATAACTAATTTTATGAAAAACTCTAGAAATTAGATCTTGCCGCCCACTACAGATTGCAATAGTTAAAAGCACAAGGCTTTGAAGAATGCAAATCATGTATTTTTTTTTTTTAATTGTGGCCAACGTACCTGAAAATCAGCTCTGAATTGTAACATACAAAACTCAATAAAACAAATATATTATTTAATTTCAAATGCTTTTATTTGCTTCTATTTGTTTTTATGAATATGGACAATATTTTCTGAAAGCAAAAAATTTTTTCAATGAAAATTGAATTTTTAATACAATTATTTGTTATTTCTTTTAATTATAATAGATTTTTACATTAAGTATTTAAAAATATTATAAAATTAGTTAAAAGCAATGCCAAGCTTTCAATTGTGTCCAGATGAGACCGCCATTGTCTAGTGCTTTGAAAATTGTATCGTTTGGACCAATCGGATTAGCCAACGTAATTAAAAAATGTAACTTTTATGCTTATAATAGAGCGTTAATTATAAAGTACGGAAGATCAACCAGGATACAATTTAGTTGCATTATTTGAGTTCAGCATTGTTCTCCGCTCTTAAGGCCTTTACTTTTGCGAAACACGTATGGAGAAGTTAATTTGATTTTTCAATTTCAACTGAGAAGGGTACCTATAAGTATCAGTAACATATGAAATTTAACTACTGCTAAACTTTAATTTATATGATCTTATTTTGATTTTAATCTCAGTTATGTCATTTTTCCATAAATGAAATATCAAAATTAATAACAAAATAAATGGAAATACAAATAACACAGTAAAATTTAATAAATGTACATAAAATTATAGTATTTTATGTACACTTCTGATAAAAATTCATAAGGTACATATAAATTAATAGATACCTCTTTCTTATGAAATTTAATCTCACTCTTAACAGTCTTATTTTTTAATTTCTTTATATTTTCCATAAAGCATCGTAAACGTAAAGATGAAAGCTAAGTACAAAAAAAAAAATGAAAAATTAGAGCGCTGAAAGTTTTTCTTAAAAGTAACGAGGTAAATAATTTGTTCATTTAAATCTAAATAATTTCACTTCCTTCCATCCGTAGAAAGAATTATCCTCCCGTAAGTTATCTAAACGTCATGAATCATAGCTGTCAACAGCTGTCAACGAGGCGAAAGGTTATGACCTGCTTTGTTTTATTTTCAAATTACATTTTTTCGGCGCAGAAGCTAAGTTAAGCTTGGTTCAAAATATTTAAAATAAACATTATAATTTCTGATTTTATTAAAATCAGTTTTGAAAAAATGATAATTGATTTTTAAAAGAATATCAAAGTCAGATTTTCATCTTTTTAACAAATGATTGAAAATGATTGATTATCTGTCCTTTTTTGGTGACAAAAAAAAACAAAATTTGTAACGAAAATTTCGGACATGCTAGGAACGATTAAAAAATGTAAAAAAATACCCCAAAAATACTTTGATCTTTCCTCTTTAATAATAATATGAACATTAGACGATAAAAAATTGTTTTCGTCAAGTTCGGCGTCTTTTTTATCATGCTATCTCTGTTTGTTTACATTTTCGTGGAGGTACCTATTATTACACCATCTTCCTACATTTCCAATTTTATGCTCTCTGAAAAACACTTTTTCACCAATTTTGAAAAATTTTGTTTTTATCTGTTCTTATTCTTTTTTTGACCTGGTAACAATGTGTCAAACACCAATTTCATTTTTCTTGCAAATACCAATTTTGCTGGCGGCATGCCTGATGGTGTATTGGGATTTGGCATTATCCGATATAATCTCAAAAATTTTTGTTGTGCTTCTTTGCTCACTTTTTCATTACTTGCTTTGTTCAAAGCTCTCTTAAAAGTATCCACAAACTATTCAGCTTGTCCTTTTGACCTTGTGTAATATAGTGGGGTAGTAATATGTTCAGTGGAGAACATTTTGCAAGATTCTTTAAATTCGTAAGCAGTGAATTGTGTACCATTTATTCAAGAATATGGCATCCAGAATGTAAAAATATGGCATCCAGTTCATGTAAAAAAAAAAAATCATTGTAACTATAGAAGTTGTTTTTTGGTACTTACAAATTTCAGGCGACTTAGTAAAACTATCCACTAAAACAAGATAATGTCATCTGTTTATTGGACCTTACAGTATTGACCATGGAGCATCTATCTTTAGCCAAGGTTGTAATTACATGGTAGGTAATTTTACTGCCAGAGCACAACCTCTGTAGGCTTTTATTAATTTTTCAGTGTCTTGATCCATTTTGGTCCAATATACTAAGCTTCTCATAAGAGATTTCATCCTTGAAATTCCCAGGTATCCATTCTGAAATTCATTTAATATCCACTTTTGTAATACTGTCACTCTTTGTACAAACATTGATATACCATCACATAGGGAGTAAGCATTCAAGTCTATATTGAATTCTAAACATCGTCTTTCTTACTTTCTTTTAGTCATTTTTTTTATTTTTGAAATAAACATGTCTTGTTCTGCTTTTACTTTTATTTCTTCCAGGGTATCTAGTAGTTCACATACAATATTGCATGATATATTTTTTATTTCCATTTCACTTTTTAATGCTGCAATAACAAATGCTCAAATGGTTCAGTATTTTTTGCATCAATCTTGATAAACCATCAGAATGTCCTAATTTTTTTAGACAGTTGGTATTCCATCCTGAAATCATAATTTAATAAGATGGTACCCCAACATCATAATCTATTCACTGTATGCATAGGAATTACTTTTTTCAAACCATAAATTGATAATAGAGGTTGATGGTTTGTCTGCAAACAAAATCTTTTTCCATATATAAATTTGTGAAATTTTTCACTGCAAATATTGCTAACACCTCTTTTTTGATTTGGCTGTTTTTTTTCTGCCACCAGTATCATCTAAAGCATACGATTTCTGCTTTTAGATCATAATATGGTAATGATAAGTTTGATGTTAGTATTTTCTTGATTTCTTCAAACACCTCACACTTATCAGTCCAGTTCCATTTTATATGTTTTTTAAACCAATTGTTAAGTGGAGCTGTCAAATTCTGCATATTAGATATATAAATTTGATAATAGTTTGCTAATCCCAAAAATGCTTGTAAGCTAGTAACATTTATTGGAGGTGGCATATTCTTAATTGCACTTGGCCTCGACAGATCTGGTTGATGGCCATTTTTGTCAATGATCTGTGCTAGGTACTTGATTTTAGGCAAAAATAATTGGCACTTTTCCTCACTGAGTCTGAACCTGTACTCTCATATTTTTTCAAAAACTCTTTTCACATTCCCGATATGTTGTTCTTTATCCAGACAAACAACTGTGATATCACAATCTGCAAGCATAGTATCCATAGCTTGTTAAAATATTGCTGGGCCTGCTCCCCCCCCCCAAAAAAAAAATTTGTTTACTTTATACAGTCCCTTGTGTGTATTTATAGTTGTTAACTCTGAACATTCTTCTTCAACCTGTATTTGCAAATATGCTTCAGAAAGATCCAGCTTCAAAAAATTTTTTCTATTATTTAAATTTGCAAAAATTTCTTCTGGAATTGGTAATGGATAGTTATGGGGTTCTAAGTATTTGTTTAACCCTGTCAAAAACTCAGCACAAACACAATTTTATGCTCCTGATGTTGTCCATTTTGAATGGTCAGTCTTTTCAATTTCACCTATTTTTTCAAGTCTGTCTAATTCTTTATTTACTTGATCCAATGCTGCCAACAGTACACTAGGTTTTAGTTTAAAATCTGGTGTTGACCCCTTTTTTCACTTGAAATTTTTCTTTTGATTATGGAACACTGATCAAACCCATCCAACAGAATATCTGGAAAACATTTTTTCAATTCTTCCTTTAAATTTTCGCTCTGTTTTTTGTTTTTGTTTTAAACTGGTAGCTTGTCCACTTATATTAGTACAAAAAATATTGATAGGCATATCCCACAGCTCAAACAATTCCATCCAGTCAATACTGAATAAGTTTGTAGTATTTTGTAACACATAAGCCTTAGCTTTTACACACGTTACAGAATGAGAAATTTCACCTACGAAAAATAATTTCGCACCTGACATGCCACATGTGATTTTCAAAGTTCTTTTTAATATTGGTTTTCTATTTTCTTTCCATGTGACTTCATTGTGATATCACTACCATTGTGTCTAGTTGCATTTTTACATCCACATTATTCATTTTCACATACACAAATTTTCTTTGCTTTTCTGTAATTATTTTTTCTGTCACAATGCTGTGAGAACTTTTCCTTGATTTAGTTTTACAGTGATTTTTTTATGTCCTACTTTTCTACACTTGTAGCACTTTGAATTCTTAATGGGACAGTTGACTCTAAGATGTAACATTCCATATCTAAAACATGGCTTAATTTTTCTTTTTCCACATTTTACTTTAGCTTGCATGTAGGCACATTCTTTTTCTTCAATTTCTTTTGTATCACAGCTCAGATTGTGTATTCTGACATTCCTTATACTCCTTGTAGTGTTAGTTTTTGATTCTGTTCAAGTTTCATTAGAATTCTCACATGTATTTCTATGTCTGTTTTCACCATTAACCGTTGAACGAAAATTAATCCAGAGTCAGTTCATGTAGTTTGAATGTTTCACACCCCTTATTTGATTCAATCATATGCAACAAAACCTTTGTCTTCTTTTTTCATTGGATTCATACATTTCCAATGAGTACTGAATAACAAGCTTTTCTCACTAAAAAATTTAGTCAGTATATTTACTGTTTCTTCAAAGAAAATTTCTCCTGTTTTTTAGGGGGGGGGGTTCAGCAGTACATATAATTACTGTATTTTTCATGTTCTATCAAGGCCAACTTTCTCAACAAAAGTCTTTTTTTTTTTTTTTTTTTTTTTTTTTCCATCTTCCCAGTTGCTGCATTCTTCTCTGAAAATTTGCTTGTATCTTCTAAAATAAGCAGAAAAGGTAATTCCATCATCTGAATTTTATGTGAATTCAGATATGGCATTTGCCACTATCTCAGGAGTGAAAGAACTTGGAATTTTCTGTTTTCTTCCATATTTTTTCAATTAAATTTTGGAGTTCAACAACTGCTGCTGTTGTATTTTTACCACTTAATATTTGAAGAATGTTTTTTTTCCCCTCTTTCTCTTGTTTTCGTTTTATTTTTGCTACTGTTTGGGATGAATTTTCATTATGTTCATGGATTTTTTTTTTCTTTTTACTAAAATATCTTCAGGTATTTTTCTTTATATAAAAAATTTAAAAAAGTATATAAGCATTCACTATGTATTGAAATATTTCCACAAAGTTTTCTAAAATAATGACCCATTCAACAAAAAAAGCCATTCATTAACGAGTACTGGAAATGTCGTTTTTACACTTATCAGCGTATTGTAAAGAAAAATATTTTGCAAGTACACGCCTCAAATTTCAGGAAATAAAAATGTTGACTGATGATGAATTATACTGGGGACAGTTTTACATATTTTCTATGATGCTTTTTTGTAAAAATAAACTATTATGGTAATTAACATAAAAATAGTTCAACTGTCTTTTATTGGAAACTTATGAAATTAAATCAAAGAATTACAATAGTTCCTTTTTTTTCGTTTTCTTTCAGTCTGTACTCAAGATATTTCAGAATGATAATCAAAAATAGATTGACAGGTTAAATCACATTTTTATGTAAACTTACAGAAAATTTTTCAATTCTTTGAAAAGTGAGAAAATTCTCTGTTTTATTCATTAACCTTATTTACCAAGACAAAAGGTTTTTCTCTAATGATACTGCTATTAGATCAAGTCTCCCTGTTCATTTACAAGATTATAAAAATGTGTGGGCAAACTTGAATGTTCATGTGCACAAAAAAACACAGAGCATCAAAAGGACAGCTTTTCTCTTGACACTGCTATTATTTTAACTACCTTTACTCCTTGGCAATGTTCATTGCTTTAAAATGTGGTGATTAGGATTATATTAAAACCTAAGCAAGAGTAAATTCAGACATTTTCTTTGTTCTAGAGAATTTACAATAAATAATAAACATTATTTATTAGTGTTTACACTATTATATTATTTATTGGAATATGGCAATATCGGCAAAGTTTTTTTTATAATCAGAGCAGAAAATGTTAGGTTTAATGAAGTTATGTTTGGTTTATCTTTCAAGTGCAATAAAAGTTGGGTCAGTTATGATTTTTAGTTAATCTATTCAATTTATATATTTCTATGTACAATTCATTGATTGTTGAAAAGTAACGGAAAAATCAATCATTTTATGACATTGAAAACATGTTTTCTTGGCTAAATTTTAGTGTAGACAATTTTTAGCATATTTTTATCCATAATGCAATGCCTTTTTGTTCTGATGGATAAAATTTAGGCTAAATAAAAGATTCTTTATTTAAATTAGATTCGGTTCCTGTTTGCTGTACAGTAGAGTGAAATTGTATTTACGTGACATTTTGCAGTTCATTGAAACAACCGATTTATTATAATTTGTGGGTTTCCAATTTTCTTTAATAATACATCTTTTTCATTCACAGATATCAATTATTGTGGCAAATGAGAATTTCCAAATTCAAAAAGACATATCCAAACTCAAACCAAAGAAGAGAAAACATAATGTAAACCTTGGATCTTTATTTTTGCATCAGTCATGTTTAAATAGTCAAAAAAGAGACAATCCTATTTGTACACTAAGATTTTTACTTCATATTTCTAAGTACCCGTGCAAAAACACAGTGGAAATTGATACGTTTTCTCAAGCAGCCAAATCAGTTGTTTTGTTGTTTTTTATTTACAGATTAAAATTGAAATGCAAAATGGAAGTGCACAATATAGAGAAAAGATATTCTTGTCAAGTGTGCGGGTCAGCATTTGCAGACAGTTCCACTTTAAAAAGACACATACGAGTACACACCGGAGAGAAACCATTTTCTTGTGATGTGTGTGGATCAGCATTTTCACAGAATTCTCTTTTAAAAAATCACAAACGGATACACACTGGAGAGAAACCATATTCTTGTGATGTCTGTGGATCAACATTTTCACAGAATACATATTTAAAAGTACACATGCGAACACACACAGGAGAGAAGCCTTATTCTTGTACTGTTTGTACCTCAGCATTTTCACAGAAATCCAGTTTAAAAAACCACATGAAAATACATACAGGAGAGAAACCATTTTCATGTCAATTGTGTGGATCTACATTTTCACTGAGTTCTTCTTTAAAAGATCACACAAGAATCCATACTGGAGAGAAGCCATACACATGTGATGAGTGTGGATCAGCATTTTCACAGTCTTCAAATTTAAAAGTACACATGCGAATACACCTCAATTCCAATTTAAAAGCCCATAATCAAATACATGCACGTGAAAGACCATTTTCTTGTCAAATTTGTGGATCAGCATTTTCACAGAAATCACATTTAAAAGTACACATGCAGGCACACACAGGTGAAAAGCCTTATTCCTGCACTATTTGTGCCTCAGTATTTTCACGGAGTTCCAATTTAAAAGACCACATGCAAATACATACAGGAGAGAGACCATTTCCTTGTCAAATGTGTGAATCAGCATTTTCACATAATTCCAGTTTAAAAAAACACATGCGAATACACACGGGAGAGAAACCATTTTCTTGCCAAGTATGTGGTGCAGCATTTTCAGAGCGTTCTAGTTTAAAAAAACATGTGCGAATACATACTGGGGAGAAACCATTTTCTTGTGAATTATGTGGATCAGCATTTTCACAGTCATCAAACTTAAAAGTACACATGCAAACACACATCATTGAGAACCTACATGCAATAGATGAAGTCAGTTAGGCTATGCATTTAGATAAAATATTTTAAATTTAAAGCTACCCATTCCTGTATCTTTAATGATTTCAATCTAAAATTGTATCTGACATATGCTATACTCTTTCTCTCCACCATATCTATATAATAGACCCTGTACACCTCTGTAATAATGACTTACAGCCATATCACATAGAAACACCAGTTTTCAATTGGAATTCCTCTTTCTAAGCCCTTGCAGAAAATTGGATGTTGTTCCCAAATCTCTCAAATTGTGGAATCAGTTTCACTGATCTACAAACATCCCATAGAGCAGGTTTTCTTAACCTAGGTTCAATGGGTGGCTTTCAGGTGGTTTTGTTATTTTCAGACAAAAATTGACATTTATATTCACTGTACAGCTCCAATCAATGGTTTCACATCGAAAGGAATAAAAGAAAATGCCAATACTTGAAGGAAAACGCCCCTAGCACTACTTACAGTACTGGCCACTAGGCATCTCTTGATTTGCTGTTGGGTCCATGTTTACTATTTAAACAGGTCATCATTCTGTGCATAGCTACCATCTTTTGCTACTCCATAAGAGTGAGTGATAAATCTCATTTTCCATGGTTTATCGCAGCTTAATTATCTTCTCATATACTGGTGAGGATTAATTAACCAGAATTTCTTTCAAGCATGGCTGGCTGAAAAGTGGGCAGTGTGCATAATATGGAGATATGCATGTACATGTGTTGTGAGAAATTAATCAGACTGTGAGTATATGCTTCACTGTCCAGGGCTCCTCGAGGTGGTGTAATGGTCAGCAAGCTTGACGACTGAGTAGTAAGTTCAATCCTCACTGGTTTCCCTCCTACTTTTGGCCTTGTGCCACATCTAGCCTATGCTTGGAAAATCACTATGCTTCACTGTCCATCTGGCTATGAAGTGCTAGATCCTATAGTTGTCTGTGACTCAAAAAAGATTTAAGACCCACGGCAATGTAGCTAAGAGGCAGTATATCTGTGACTCCACCTACAGAAACTTGCTTTTCAAGCTGCCTATTTTCAAACAATACACTCTTTTTTAAATTGTGCAACAGTACACATTCTATTCTGCACATTTTCTTCACCATGAACCACTCTGCCATGGTGATTTATGCCCAGAATTTAATTTACAACAAACATGTAGACAAATGCCTAACTTCCGAGAAAGCACACAAATCTGTCTATCCCAACAAACGACTTAGACACTGCTATATCTGCTCCATTATTGTTGCCACTTTATAAACCTAATTTTGCTAACTATAAACTATGTGAATGAAAAAAAAAAAACAACTACTCTCCAAAGAACTTTCATTTTGACCTGTCCCCAAATTTGGATCGTTTTGGTTTGTCTTACAGTTTGGAAAAACCTTTTCTGTAAAATACATTGAAAAAAATGTTGTTTTTTTTAATAATGGTAACAATAGCCAACTTAGAATATTTTTTTAATTCAGTTCACCCCAAGCAAGGTGATAATGCCACTACAATGCAAGGGACTACTGAGGGTAAAAGCAAATTAAAATACTTTAGAAAGAACTAGAAACTCAATCCTTAGCAGGAAACAACAGATAAACCTACTCCTGTTCCTAATTGACTCAAAGACAACCAATTTTTTATCAAATCTTACAAGCTATAGACAGATTACTGAACAATTAACTCTTTGTTACAATGGATGTGATATTCTTATACTCCAACATACCACACAAGGAAAGAATATATACTTGTAAGAATTTTTCTATGCCCTAATGGGTTTTAAGAACATATCATACAGGATATCAGCCACATAAAATCTATCCTCACTGATAACAATTTTGAGTTTAATGGCTACAGTTTCTTTCAATTTAAGGTCACAATAGGAACTAAAATGGCCTTTATTGAGACAATTATTTGGAAAACATTTATTTGAATTGTAAATTGTTTCACTGAAAATTACTCAAAATACCTATGTTTGAAATACATGTGGTCTTGCTTTGAGAAAGTCAGTGCTAATTTACCAAGAACTAATAACACCCTTGAAGGATGGCATAAGGCTTCTTTTTTTTTTTTTGCAGGAAGTGTCATTCCAACATCACACAATATGGAAATTCTTAAAAGAGAACAGGACTTGCAAGAAATTCATGTTGCCAAAATATCAAGTGCACCAATACTGCAACATAAATAAAAAAAAAACTTAAAACATTAGTAGCATCCTTTAAAGAGTACTCTTCAGTAGTTGACTATTTGTGTGCAGTATCATATAACTTAGAGTTGTAAGGATTTTTTTCCTTCTAAATTGTTTTACAAACAATATTTGCATGTTGAATAATTATCATTGGTGTATTTCCCCTTTTAATTTTTACATTCTTATTGCAATAAAGAATTTGGCATTTAGATTAATTTTCATTCAAACAGTTAATAATATGAATAAATGTTTCTCAAATAATTGTTTTTTGAATAATGTTCACGTAATCGAATGGCCTCAAGCTATACAATATATTTATGGATGTCCCACAACAAAGTATATTTCACAAGTACTACTTAAAAATTCTCCTACCATAGATGCTTTGATGTTTTCCTTGTATTGGACACATGGTGAGGACACTGTGATTTCAAGCAACTTTCATAACACTCTCAAATTCACAATGTTTTTGAATGTAATGGTATACCAATAACTACATCTCTGCATCACTACTCACCAAACATGGAGATAGTCTAACAGCTGTTGAAATTTAAGTCACAATGACCATCAACCTAAAAAAAAGAAAATTGGTCTATAGCCAGTGCTTATGCATGAGACATGTCTGTTCTGACCCTGGGGATTATGAAAAACACACGGGACATCTCACCGACAGAAATTATCCCTTCAATGCAAAAAAAAAAAAAAAAAAAAAGAATCAATCATTAAGACTTCCAAACACAATAGAGATATTTTTCTAGCTTATAAAACAAATAAGGCAAATTCTGTTTTTCTTTTATTCTTATAACTTTCATTTACTCTCTCTCATTTTTTACAAAGTGATTTCTAGTACCTAAAATTTGATTTCTCATCACAATAACATATTTAGTGAAATCCCTCACAATGTCAGTCAACAAACTCCAAATGCACAATCAGTTCTTACCTCATCTAGACTACACAATTACCCATTAAGGTAACATAACCTGTAATAAACCTCAATTCCAAGTTTGTAAACACATCCCTGATATCATTTTACTTGCTTTTGGCCATATCTTGTTGAAACACTGGTACTTGTCCAATCACCAAATTAAACAAATAGTCAGATGGGTAACTACTGGGGAATACCAAGTGTTGTAATCTATGTGATGGGTCTAGCAAGCTGGCAATGGATACAATATCATTACTTATACCAACAAAACCTACATGGAGTTGGTTGAGTAGGAGTATCATTTTTACCCCACCTGGTACACATAGAGTAATCTCGCCTCCTCTCTTGTGATAGTTCAGATATATCTAATTCTTCTGCAATATATGTAACAAAGGTAATTACATCAGTGAAACTGGTACAGAATTCCATGTTCAGTTTAGTAACCACATAAAAACTATCAGATAATAATATCAATTTCAATTCAGCTGCACATTTCAACCAACCAGGCCATAGTACTGATAATGTTTGATGTATTCTTTTGAAGTTTTCATTTAAGTACCAACAGAATTGCTAAAAATACAAGTTGAGATTAATTTTTAAAACAAATTCTCACATGCTAGGTTTAAATAGAAATTTAGGTATCTTCAGTGAAAATAATTTTCCACCAAAAACACGATTACCCAAGACTTAATTTTTTTTACAATCTTTTACAATTTGTATATTCTTTATCAGTTGGTATTATTTGGCATCCGCAACATGTAACAATATTGTAGATATTTATTTCTATAAATGTATAGAAAATGTGACACAAGGCAAACAAATTGGGCTGAGTATTAGATCCCCATTGCCAAATCCTAATTGTGACAAAATTAAGTTAACTAGCCAAAACATGAGAGATTTAACCAGATAACTCACACAGATGCATATTTAGACACAATAACAAATACAAGTCATCCTGCACCCACCAGAGAATCAAAGTCTCTTGTCATGTCAACAGAAGTGGGTATACTAAGGGGGGGGGGTGACATTATATCCCCTACATAGGTTAATACAACATAGAGCAATTTTTATGACTTACTCTATCTTCTGATCAATTATCAATGATCTTATATACCTCTCCAGTGATTGTACATGTTCAACAAAATATCTACACTTGCGCAATGCATCTTTTCTAAACAAATGATTTTTAAATAATGATTCCAACTTCAGTCAATTCAAAAAGGACACGGGCATATCCCAAAATTCTGATTTTTCTCTTCATGCTTCCGTCTATTAACTTGCAAGATAATGCCCTGTTCAGTTGAAATCTCAGATTGCTCCCTACATTGACTTCTGACCTCTAAATTTTTGTTTTCTGGCCCTTCATGACTCGTTCTTGAACAGCCACTAGTCATCTACTAATTGTTTCCAGCTATCTGGGTCAATGCCTGCAAGTTTCAGGTCACTCTTAAAATGTGGACTGCTGGACAGTGTTATTCAACTGTCATTCATGTATGGTTCATGACCCATCCATCAAAGATAATGTTGACATTGCATTCTATGTCATCACTGGCTTCAGCCCCTCAGATTCCAGTGTCACTTCATAGACTGTATCAAAAGAAGGCAGTTTCTTATTATTCGAGGAGAGAACGCATACCCGCTCATTGGCTTAGCATTCTGCCATGTGTGGTCTCAGCTGGCATATAGAATCTAAGTATGGAAAGCATGTCAACACTTCAGAATTGTGCAATTTTGATCTTATATCAAAAACTTCAGTTCATCACTGTCAGAATTCCCAGCCCATCAGGCTCGGCCTCTGCATGCTGTAATATCGACAGAGGAAGAGATGCAAGCTCTGTGAATTGGCTTGATCCAGCACAGCAGTGTTTGTAACTATGTATCTCCATGTGATGCTGAGGATACATTATAGGCAGTTTTTCTGCCTGGCATGTGTCATCCAGGATTCACTGCCATAATGTGGAGCACTAAGCATGACTGGAATACTTTTAGTTTGGTGCACAAGATCAACTGACTCTTGTCTTGAAATTGGCCTTCACCACTGCTGCTTTGGTGATGTTTGTCAATTTCCAAACCAAGCATTAGGTTGCTGGTGATGGTAGAAACCTGGCACATGAATTGATCTGTGACTTCAAGCACCACATTATCAATACAGATTAGAGATGCAAGAACATCCTGACTCATGACATTTGTTTTTTTGATGTTAATAGTCTGTCTTGATATGGGCAAACTGGTGGATCAGTTGTTGGTCCTGTTTGATATGCGTAGTCAGTGCTGCTGTTATCAGCATGAGGACTGTACATAATTTGGTCATTACCTTCAGGCAGGCTGAGTTGAACAGTTTTCAATTGTGTCTGGGGTGTAAGTATAAAGCCTTGTTCAGATTGTCTAAACATGAAGCTCAGTAACTCTGCTTTGAAATAATTGTAATGCAATAACTTAAAGCTAATTTCTTTCCAAGATAATTAGGAATGATTGAAATATTCAAACAAATTTGAAATTATTGAAGAAGGCTTGTCATTCTGTGTTAGAACCAGTGGTGATTCTGGCTGGAGATCATGAAAAAAAAATTTTCTATTTCAAATATTTTACAAAATGAAAACTAAATTTTTATTATCCAAACAGTAAACATTATACATTTAATGGACTAATTTTCTCCAGAGTAACTGCTTGGTCACCTTGTTCAGATTTTTCTCTTAATGTACTCAATTTCTAAATTGTATGTTCAATATTTGATTGTTGAAAAAAAAAAAAAAAAATGGAATATAGAAAGCAGAATGCATTAAGAAAAAACCTAATCAATAAAAATATTTTCATTGTTAAATGTTAGTGTGGTATTACAGATAGGAAAAAAGGGAACATGGGTACCCAGTTTGCGTGACTACTAGCACCTGATTTGTTTCAAGTATATACAAATGCATTGGCTCTGTCTTAGCCAATCAACATCATCTTTACAAATAGTGTCTTGACTGTATGTCAGCCAATCCACATTGTCTTTACAACAGTGTAAACAATTTTATAATATTTTTATAATGCAATTTCCCTTTCTTTCTGATAAAGTTTTTATAATCTTAACGTATGTTAGGTTTAATGAAGTAATGTTTTCATCTTTCTTTCAAGTACAATAAAAGTTTGGTCAATTTGTTAAGATTTTTAGTTAATCTACTTGATTTATATATTGTATATACAATTCACTGATTGTGAATAAGAAAATATCAACGAAACCAGAATGAAGTGAAAGAAAAATCAATCTTTTTGTGACATTGAAAATGTTTTTCTTGGTTAAATGTTAGTGTAAACAATTCTTATAATATTTATATTAATAATGCAATGCCATCTTAGAGTAAAATTGTATTAACATATTGCAGTTCATTGAAACACAACTGATTTATCATAATGTGAGTTTTCAGTTTTCTTTAATGATACATCTTTTTTATTCACAGATATCAATTAGTGACGAATGAGAATTTTCAAATTCAAAAAGACACATCCAAACTCAAACCAAAGGAGAGAAAACATAATCTCGTAAACGTGTGGATCTTTATTTTTGCCTCAGTCCTGTTTAAATAAAGAAAGGAGACCATCCTATTTCTCGCAAAGGTTGTACTCTAAGATTTCTACTTCACATTTCTAAGTACCCATGCAAAAACACATTGGAAAGTAACACATATATTGGCAGTTCAGTTGTTGATTTTGTTTAAAGTTTAAAATTGAAGCACAAAATGGAAGCACGCACTGCAGAGAAAAGATATTCTTGTCAAGTGTGCGGGTCAGCATTTGCTGAGAGTTCCACTTTAAAAAGACACATACGAGTACACACCGGAGAGAAACCATTTTCTTGTGATGTGTGTGGATCAGCATTTTCACAGAATTCTCTTTTAAAAAATCACAAACGGATACACACTGGAGAGAAACCATATTCTTGTGATGTCTGTGGATCAACATTTTCACAGAATACATATTTAAAAGTACACATGCGAACACACACAGGAGAGAAGCCTTATTCTTGTACTGTTTGTACCTCAGCATTTTCACAGAAATCCAGCTTAAAAAACCACATGAAAATACATACAGGAGAGAAACCATTTTCTTGTCAATTGTGTGGATCTACATTTTCACTGAGATCTTCTCTAAATGATCATACGAGAATACACACTGGAGAGAAACCATACACATGTGATGAGTGTGGATCAGCATTTTCAAAGTCTTCAAATTTAAAAGCACACATGCGAATACACCTCAATTCCAATTTAAAAGCCCACAATCAAATACATGCACATGAATGACTGTTTTCAAATATATGGATCAGCATTTTCACAGAAATCACATTTAAAAGTACACATGCAGGCACACACAGGTGAAAAGCCTTATTCCTGCACTATTTGTTCCTCGGTAGTTCCATTTTAAAAGACCATATGCAAATACATATAGGGAAGAGACTATTTCCTTGTCTGTTGTGGAATCAGAATTTTCACATAATTCCAGTTTAACCTTCACCCCACCCTCTTGAATAGTTTCCCATGCCATTACTTTTTTTTTTTTTTTAGTGAGCAAACATGATGAGTACCTACTGTTTTAAAAATTGTAATAACTTTGTATTGTGTATATTGGCTTGATTTTTTTTTTGTATGCTAATAAAAGAATGGATGAGTAATATTTTGATGTATTGCATTGTATTCTGCTTGTATGATTTGACATTGAAACATAAAATAAAAAACAAATACATTGACTTATTGTTATTACTCGTTGTGGGGGTGCAGTCTACCTCATACTCTATCAGACTGGAGCCTTTGAAAGCAGGAGTTTGGGCAGTGTGCCTAATCACACTATCTGCACACAAACTGGGTCTGGTGGCACTTCTTTGCTTGTGCAAACAGCACAATATAGGTGAGAAATCCTGCCACATTTCAAGTGCTTGGGGGGCGATCATGAGGTAATGTTTTGTTAGCACTTTCCCTTCTGGAGGAAGGTCTTTGGTCCTCTTTCCTCTCCTGTGAGGCACACCTGACTCGTAGCCCTCAGCAGATAATAATCTTATAGCAGAATTTTGAGGATAAAATTCCATACAGCAGCTGCTCATCTCAAGAAATTTTCCTTCACACCATGTAACAATTTGTATCAGGTCATCCCATAAGTTCTGTCTGAATTTTGAATAAAGAAAACAAATGACCAAATGTTACATTTAATTACAGATTCAATCAACAATGTATTTTCCCTGATTATCTATGACTTCCTTCCATCTATTAACAAGCTTACTAATTCCATTACTATAAAATTCTTTTGGCTTTGATTCGAAGAACTCACAAATGTCAGTTTTAACCTCTTCCTGTGTTACAAAAGTTGTTTCTTCCAAATGATTCTGTAAGCTACAAAACAAATGGTAGTCTGAAGGAGCAAGATCAGGAGAATAAGGTGGATGAGGAATCTTCTTCGATCTTTTGTGATCTGATTCTTGCTGTGTGTGGTTGCGCATTGACCTGATGAAACATCATCTCTTTTCAATTCACTAGAGCAGGTCTTTTTTTCTTCAAAGCTTGGTTCAAACGTTCTAATTGCTGACGGTATATTTGAGCGTTAATTGTTGCATCAGGTGGTAAAAATTCAAAGTGGATTATTCCTTGGCGATCCCACCAGATTGAAAGAAGAACCTTTTGCCCATGAAGTTCCCTTCTCGGATGTGGCTGGGGTCCTTCCCCTTTACCAAGCCACTGTCTATGACAACATTTCGATAAAAGATCCATTTTTCGTCGCCAGTCACAAGTCTATCCAAAAAGTTGGCAAGAATGGAGAAAACAGCAGATGTCAACTCAGGATTTGAGGTTGTTTTCAGACAATTCATGAGGCACCCATTTTCCAAGTTTTGTATGGTTTGAACTGAGAACCACTGCCAATTCCTCAACTGATAAAGCAGGATTTTCTTCAAGGGCTGCTTCAAGAAGCTTTTCATCAAACTCAACTGGACGTCCGGTTCGATCTTCATCTTCAAAGGTGAAATCTCCACACAAATTTTTTTACACAACATTATCATATATAAACAAGAGTCACATTCATAATTTCTTTTCTGACATAGGATACATGTGATAACTTTGTCAAACCAAGAAAAAAAGTGTATCATATTCTTTGCCACCCATCCCCGGTCTCATGATCACAAATCGGACATCTTGGAGCAGGTCTTTTTACCCTGGTGCCTCATTGTAATGGAACCATCTCTGTTACGCATGTTGGGGAGTCGTCTTCTGAAGAGTCATCAGGCATAACTGGAGTTTCTGGAACCTCCGCATCTGTGGAAGCATTGAATTCATAAAGTTCAATTATGCAATCACTTTCAGATGATAGATGATTATCAGTCACACATCAATGTACCAGAGTCTATGAAACGACAAAGATCTTTTACATGCCAAGGCATCCTGCTGACCATCTTGATACCTGGATAAACTGGCTGTAGGAAGCTTTCACCCACACTTTGTTCCCAACTCTGTTGTAAGAATCACTTCATGTACAATCAGGTGGTAATGTTGTACTAATTCTCTTCAGTCTAAGTTGGTAACAGTGAATCATATTGGCAGGCGTGTTATTGGTCAATGTGTTATTCTTCAGCGTGATATTATACCAGTACACTGCCTCCATTATCAAATAGTGTTTTCTTGATATAAATTCTCTTTATGCTCCAATGAGATCTCTGTTTCCTGCAGGAACATGCATGCAGCAGAAACAAAGTTGGACACCCCAGTCATCCAAGAAATCTTAAAAGGACTTACTATGAAATGCAATGTCATTGTCAGTCAGGATTTCTGATGGTGGGCCTTGTTAAAAAAAAAAAAAATGGTTGACATTTCTTGAGTCTTGCTGAGGCAGACATCACTATATTGAAAAATCAACTAGGCCTGCACTCAATCAATGTGAGGTAGTGTTGTCCACCGTAATGGGTGATACCTGTTCCCAAGCAGGTCCATATTCCTGTCACATTTAAGTTGCCTCGTGGCCAACGACTTGAGGCTGGGTTAACTGACTAGCAGTCTTTACATTTTCTGACCGCTGCCCCGACAGCGGTCTTTTATGTTATACGATGAACTTGTCTCACAAAATACAGCATCTGCCTGATGCCAGAATGTCCACTCTGGCAATATATGGTACTTATCTGGTTCGGAGAGATTTCATTCATCATCAAAGCACTTATAAAATTCATTCTGGCTTAACCTCCTTCTTGATCACACCATGCCATCATTGCAGTACACTTGTGGGCTCATCCACTTGATTCTGATTCGATGTCACTAAAGTTACAGTGATTAATAATTTTTGTTCTTGCACCAGCTTTTCAAGAGTACTCAAATGCCTCCAGATCAGCATCTCACTTGCCACCATAGTTCATATTCTGGCTTTGCTAATGAGCATGTCTGATACACACTGGTTTGCATGTGCAGAAACCATGAAGAGATGCAGCCCCGCTGTAGTGCTAAATTGACACCCTTCTGGATAGCATCCCATTCTGCTAGATTGATATGTTGTGTGTCATTCACAGGCCACAGCCAACACATATTCTCTGCAATGCTTCTGTCAACCTCCAGTAAAACCCCTTTGGTGAGAGAACTAGCATTGATCCACATGTCATAAGTTTGTGCACCACTTGCCATGTGCAAGATCATTTTGACATTTTCTTGTCACTATGTCCCCAATAATGCTCTCAAGGGAAGCATCTGTCACTTTGTCATCCCAGCCTAACATGATCAACAAATGCAACAACACGAAACCAACCACATACAGGAAAGTCACCCACCTGATTTCCACACCATGAGAAGACATTGCATCATGTCATGACCTCAGGAACTGATGGCATGTCACTTCCATATCTCCAATTAAGTGAGTTGTTCTCCCCCTTGGCATGCACACCCAGAACATGAGTGCCATCTCATCACTGCTCTGGATTCTTGCAGGTCAGACCAAAAGCATTCAAGTTCTCTTTCATGAAGTCTCCAGAAACCATGCTCTCATTAAAGTAAATATCAATATATGATGAGGTTGCATGTCAGACTGACTCGTTTTTCGACAGCACAGCATCCACAGTGGCTTTCATTATAGCTGGTGCAACATTCATTCTGAACACCATTCATGTCAGGCAATGTCTTTGGCCCTTTCATACCATGATCTTCAAGGGGCAAAGTGACTTGGGGATATGCACTTGTAAGTAGGTCAAGGTTCTTTTTGGTGCCACTCCCTCAGTTTCTCTGCACACATGTCAACATTGGCTGTGCGTACGTCTAAGCTCTCATTTAGTTCCCGATTGTCTAAAACTGGCAGCACTTTACTTTTATTTTTCTGCACCACCATAGATGACAGTAGCCACTTGGCATCTTGTGATCATCACAGCTTTCCACCTCATCACTAGCGTGGTTATCATATCTGACCACTATTCTGTCAATATCCTCTTCAAAGAGTCTGAATTGAAGAAGAGTTCTTCCATAAAGGCTTTACTGAAAGTAGATATGGCCATTTTTTTAGAAAAAAATCACATGGGTTTAAAAGATGTAGCTTGTGTAGAACAATAAAAAAGGCATCAGAAAATGGAAGTTTAGCCTTGTTCTGAATCGAAATGAGGTTGTATACAGCTTAAAATACCAGAAATGACAGTTGGCAAGTGTTTATTTTTAGCAACTCTCTTGAGGTGACAATGCGCCTTCAAGGGAGATAATTCATACAATGACAATTTATACCTCCAGCCAGAATAAGGTTAAAAAAAGAAAAACATATGCAAATACACATAGGAGATAAACTGTTTTTTTTTTTTTTTTTTTTGTCAAGTATGCAGATTGGCATTTTCAGAGTGTTCTAGTTTATAAAATTATATGCAAATACATACTGGGGAGAAACCATTATCTTGTGAAGTGTCAGCATTTTCAGTCATCAAAGTTAAAATATACATGCTAACACACCACTGAGATAAATAAATCAATGGGTGAATGAAGTCCGTTAGGCTATGTGTTGAGATAAAAATATTTAAATTTAAATTTAACCATCTCTGTATCTTTAGTAATTGCAATCTGAAATTCCGTCTAATGGATGTTGTCCTCTTTTTGTACACCTATATTATAAGAGAGTGTATGTACCTACCTTTTTTTTTAAATTGACAACAAAAGTTTTCTAAAATTAAATACGAAAATAAACAAAAAATGAACCAAGAAAATGTCTATTTCATGCCTGCCACCCACACATCCCACCACCCAATGAAAAAAGGAATAAGTTGTAACAGAGGTTGACGCACATGAATGCACACGTGCAAATATAACATTTATTGATTGAAAATGGAAAACACGATTTTCCGTAAAATTTACAAACTGTGTCAGCGCTATTAATTGGAAAGAATCTAGAACAATGATATATGAAACCTGAGACGGCTGATGGATAAAGAATAAATTTCAAATCGGGTTGGCGAGGACTTGTTTATAAACAAATGCAAACAGGCAGGAGGTGATGTTTGATTTGGGTCATTAAAAAAAAAAAAAAAAAAAAAATAGACGAAAATAATATTTTTGATAAAAACATATTGAAGTAAATTGGATCGGGGAGGTAAGATCAGTGTATGTTTACCGCTAGTGAAATCTGATCTAAACATAAGTTGTATTCGCTGAATTTGGTCATCGAAAAGACAATTGAAATGAACATTGAACTAATTAATTTTATCCACTAAGAGATTTGAAATAGATCTGAATTTAAACTTTGCTTATGGCGACACTCGTGTTAAGCGCATAAACAACCTGGCTTATAACCTTCGGTTTGCTATATAAACGCAAATTTTGCTGAGTTGGGGAGACTTAGGCGTTAGACGAGAGTGACGTTGAGAGAGAGAGAGACTGTCGTTGCAGTGAGTCGGTCCAGTGGCGAGTCAGAGATAAGGACTTCAAGAAATATCATCGTCGTTGTAGCAGTCGCATTGAAAAGTCGCTGAAACTTAACGCTTGTCACTTACGACAACCAACTGAAAAGTTACACTTCCACGTAAAGCTGGAATTATGAGTCACATATCCTCCCAAGTTGATTTGGAACGAATTAATCACACACACACACCTCTCTCTGTTGGTATAATTGGTAGAGGAGTGGTCCTCCGTTCTTATGTTAATTACTTTTCTATCCTTTCTGTAAACTCTTTCTACTGTTGTTGTTTTCTTATAAAAGACGTCAATATTTTACCCATTGTTGTTCGACTTCTGCAGATATTATTTCCTTGTTTGCCACATTCTAATTTTCCTGTCGCCCACCCTCACAGCCGTGCCTACATCCCCAATCGACCATGAACGTATGGACAACACCCCACTTACTGGATCTAAAAACTAACACAACGCGGTCAGCAGGCGGAACTTGGCCAGTGACCGGTCGAACAATCTACGGGTACTCAGGGAGCGTGCGGCCAGCTACCCCTGAGTTCGGTTCAGACCGAGTGGGCGCCTCAACCCAAAGAGGAAGACGCCGGAGGTCGAGGGGCTGAAGGGACGAGTGGTAGAAAGTGAATGAAAGAAAGGAAGGAAGAACTCGTAAAAACGTATTTGAAAGAATAACATCAAATGATTAATGTAGTGTTTATTATTTAAAATTACAAAAAATACTGGCCTCCCTATACTCTGTGCCAACCAATACAGGAAAATTTACTTTGTCTGAAGACATTTTTAAGCCCTGTTAAATGTTATTTGAACAGTGAACGGAATGTTAGTAACAAATGTTGCCATGTTTGTTAAAACGTTTTGGCACTCTTCATTTTAAAAAGTATGTTAACAACAAAAATAAAAAAAAATGTTTAAAAGAAAATGTCTGTGTATTAGGTTGGTGCAAAAATAATGTCGTTTTCTCACATATGTGAGAAAACGACATTATTTTTGCACCAACCTAATTCTAATTTTCATCAATACATAATTAATTTGACAAACGATTTGTATTCAGTTTCATAAAGAATATATTATGTTAGTTTTGTGCAATGTATCACTTTTCATGGGATGCACAAGTGAGAAATTGTTATGTAGTGGTTTCACAGTGGAGGCTTGTATTTGTACTAAGTCGGTCCTAAAATAGATTCGACGTACAAAACGTTAGAAACTTGATATAATAGGTAATGACGCAGTAATCTAGTTGGGGTGGCTGATACTTTAATATCCGACTAACAGTCGTCCGACATCGACTGACTGACCAACTTACTGCCGACTCCTACTACTACTCCTACTTATTATAGGTGGGAGAGTCTATTAACTATAGAATAGGTGTGTTTCAGCATAACAGAAAGTTACTGCATCCCTTTAAGGTTTTTGTGCATTAGGGATGCAGGAATTCACCCATCAGCATCTCTATGCTAGTCTATAAATCTAATAAGACAAATCCTAAAATTTATATTTCCTTTTTCTTATAATTACAATTCATAAAACTCTGTCATCTTTTACAAAGTGATTTCTAAAAGGTGTTTCATTAAGATACATCAAAGTCACCAGTAAATAAATCAGTGTTATTGGTGAAAATTTATTTATTTTTCTGTTGGATCATGTTATTTAAGTCATGGCAATTATGTGTGAAAAATAATACCACCCAAATGTCCTCCAAGGCTTCAGCAACACACCTCCACTCGATGGTCAAAATTTTTGATGACATCTCTGTATAGTTGCTCCTCTATCTCACCAATATGCCTAATTATCTCATCCTTCAGCTGTTGAATTGTTGTTGGCTTGTTGGTATAGACCTTACTTTTGAGATGACCCCAAAGGAAAAAATCTAAAGGTGTCAAGTCGCACAATCATGGTGGCCAATTGACTTCACTGCTTTGAGAGATGGTGTGACCTGTGAACTTCTCATTTCATTTCTATTTAAACGTCCATTTTCGTAATAGGCTTTGATAACTTAAACACGTTGTTTGATTGTTAATCCTTCCATGGTTGAAATTGCCAAAGACTTAAGTTTTTAAATCTGAAAGAAAAAGAAAAATATCATTAGACACTTAAACTTAACTCACATTTAAAATCGGTCCAAGTTATTGAAACATCCTTTAGTACCAAAAATTTGAGCCCACAATTAATAACATATTTAGTGAAATCCCTTTTAAATGTTAAATGACAAACTCCAAATTTACAATCACTTCTTACCTCATCTAGACTACCCAATTACCCACTCATCAAGGCAACATAACCTGTAATAAACCCCAATCCTGAATTTGTAAATACATCTCTGATAGCATTTTACTTGCTTATGGCCTTATGTTGAAACACTGGTTCTTGTCTGATCACCAAAATTAAGCAACTCATCAGATAGGTAACTACCAAGGAATACCAGGTGTTGTAAGCTGTGTAACAGGTCTAGCAAGCTGGCAATGGATACAATCTTGCTATTTAGACTCAAGGCCTCTATGTGGAGGTGCTTCTGAACTGACATGTTGCTAGACCTGCATGGCGTTTGGTGAGAGGGAATGAATTGCATTTTTGCCCCACCTGGCACACGCAGTAATCCAGCCTCCTCTCTTGACTTGTGACAGTTCAGATATATCTAATTCTTCTGCAATATATGTAACAAAGGTAATTACATCAGTGAAACTGGTACAGAATTCCATGTTCAGTTTAGTAACTACATAAAACTATCAAATAAAAATATCAATTTCAATCCAGCTGTACATTTCAAACAACCAGGCCATAGTATTGATAATGTTTGTTGAGGCATTCTTTTAGAATTTTCATTTAGGCACCAACAGAATTGTTGAAAATCTAAGTTAAAGTTAATTTTTAAAACAAATTCCCACATCTTATGTTTAAATAAAAATTTAGGTATCCTCAATGAATATAATTTTCCACTAAAAATGATTACACAAGATTTAATATTTTACAATCTACTTTTTAAATATTCTTTTTCAGTTGGTATTTTTGGCATCCACAACATGTAACAATATTGTAGATATTCATTTCTATAAGTGTACAGAAAATGTGGCACAAAGCAAACAAATTGGACTGAGTATTAGATGTCCCCCGCCTGCCAAATTCTAATTGTGGCAAAAATAACAGCTAACTAGCCAAAAAAGTGAGAGATTTCATCCGAAAAATGACTCACAAAGACAAAGACACATGTGATGAAGTATCAGATAATATCCAAATATGTGTGGCAAACATTCTTGATGCTAAAGTGTGTAAAAGTAAGATGCAGATTTGATTGGATACATGTTATGTATAATGAAGTAACATAATATTCAAATAACCTTAAGAAAACATTCTCGATGCTAAAGTGTGTAAAGGTTAGTGAGACGCTGCAGGATGTTTTTACAAAATTTTGTTTGGTTAAATATTTCATTAAAGTATATTTTGTGCATATTTTTTTTGTGTGTGTGTGTATATATATATATATTGGATATATCAAAAATACTTTTACATACGTTTGGGGTTGATTCCTCACCAAAACAAGGACAAAAGGCCACATAAATATATGGATGCAAACACTTCATTTTTGAGTTATAATTGTTTGTACGGAAAGTAAGGACCTGCATGCCAAATTGCTTTTAAATCAAGTGGCAGCAGAAGAATTATTGTTGAACTTTTAAAAGGTAAGCTTAAATATTAATGCAATATTTAAATGTGGCGATCCATTTTGAGTTCTTTATTTATGCCTTCCACATCTACTCCTCCCAACCAGTTGCGATGAAGGCCCAGTCAAGAGCCCTCTGCAGGAGTTGGCTCAAATGCCACCCTATTGGGAAGCTTTTAAGCCAGTATAAATATACAGTGTAACCCGGATATAAGAGAGTTGTCGGGACCGGAAAAGAAGTCACTTATATCCGGGTTTCTCTTATATGCGGGTTTGGTCTAATTTATATACATTAACACAAGCTGTAATTTGGGACCAAATAAAATCTATCTTATATCCGGGTCTCTTATATCCGGGTTACACTGTATATGTAAAATTCTTCCACACATTGAAATAATGTCTTTTGAAATTCTCCATCCTTATCAGTAATAAATAATAACTTCTTGCTACAAATTGGTGACCCCCAGCATGTTATCAATCCTTTTGTCCTCCATTTAATACATGCTCAATAACACAACTTGCATACTCAGAAAACTCTTATAATGTAAAATACTCAATAACTAAGAAAACCTCTAGTTCACACTCCTCCCTAGTCTTTTGATTCCTGTTTAGGACTGGGTTTCCAGTTCCTTCTAAAGTCAATTCTATACTTCTAACGTCTCCACATAAACTCTGAAAATTTTATTTACTATTTTTTTCCTCCAATAGGAGTAGATATGTTCAACTATCATTTAGTTCACACCCTTCCTCAGTCTTTCTTTCTTGTTTTCCTTCTTTCTTTTTTTTAATCATTTCACCCCAAGCAAGGCAATAAAACCATTAACCACTAAGATGCAAATTTAGGTCAATGCTGACTGATATTTTGAATTGTCTGTTAGTAATATTTTGAAGAGGAGTAGAGATTTATCTCATTTCCTGTTTAGGACTGGGTTTCCAGTTCCTTCTAAAGTCAATTCGATACTTCTAATGTCTCCGCCGAAACTCTGAAATTTTATTTACTATTTCATTTTTTTGCTTCAATAGGAGTAGATATGTTCAACTATCATTTAGTTCACACCCTTCCTCAGTCTTTCTTTCGTGTTTTCCTTCGTTTTTTTTAATCATTTCACCCCAAGCAAGGCAATAAAACCATTAACCACTAAGATGCGAATTTAGGTCAATGCTGACTGATATTTTGAATTGTCTATTAGTAATATTTTGAAGAGCAGTAGAGATTTATCTCATTTTCTGTTTTTTTCCATTCTCTTTCACATCCAGTAGCCCCTTGCATCTTAGTAGCATTATCGCCTTGTTTGGGGTAAATTATGAAACAGCAAACCTAAGGGAAATGGCTAAAATAAAGCACATTTTCTATTTTACTCATTGTAAATTGTAAATATGTTTAATAAGCATTTTTTTCTCAATATGATTCCATATGATTTATTTCTTTATATCTACTATACAAGGTTGGCAAACCATGTAACTAGGGTGGCCAATTCTCTTGTAAAATATGGGATTATCCTACATTTTGATGTTGAAAGATGTGTCCTACATTAACTGATATGGAACACATTTTTTATCCTGTATTTTGAGAATCAATGATTCTTTTTAAAAATTACATGTATGCTATCTTTTATTTTTTGTAAAGATGTATGGTTATGGAATTTAAAAGGTTGCATAATGGTGTATATTGTCAGAGCCGGTCTGTATTACCACCAAACATCCTAATTGAGGATCCAAGCAGTGCTTTGTGACCTCACTATCTTATCAACATTTGCTTTTTTCTACCTACATTTATATGTTACAAATTAAACTAAGCACAACTGACTATTAAAGAGTGAAAGATTTTAATGGATTTTGACGTAGTTTGTTTTGTTCATGCTGTGTCTTGAAAAATGTTATACAAAATTCACTATTTTTATCCATGATCTTAAGTATTAAAATTCTTCAACTTTTAACAAGAAAAATCTCAAGTTGACGTTAAAAATTGCAACAAAACATTGTTGATTTATTTAATACGGAGTGATCTATTATGACATGTCTCTAATTTGTATTTAGATACATTGTATTTATTTTCAATTTTTCTAGCAGTATTGTTCACCTATATTCTGTTATAAAATAAAATAAGACACAACTCGGCTGATTTGCAGGCAAATAAACTAACATACTTAAGAGCGAGAGCCGGATGTGAACGGGACAAGGCCCTGTCACAAAATGACCATTATCATCGTCTACGCATAAGCCCGACGCACGAGTTCCGGTCAAAAAATAAAATAATATTTTAAAGTGTTTCTATTTTTCGACCAATAAAAATGCTTCCCTCCTAATTATACTCGCGTCGTTTTTCGAGCCTGTTAAGCCCTCCACCGAAAAAAAAAACGCTATAAAAGGGGTCACACGGGGAAGTACAAGAGCAGTCAACCGGAGGCCAGGGAAGAGACCTGTCACGGTCAGTCAGCAGCAGTCTGCAGGAGGAGCGCCACGCCAACCATTAAGAACTATTATGAGAGATCAACCCAGATCCGGGGCCGGCTTATGAACTATACCACAAGGTAGCTGTCCCAAACCCCACACGTTCCTATTCAAATAAATCACGTAAATCTATATCTGCTGTTGTATTTCCTCCTTGCAACCGTACGCTTGTCTATAACAATTACATATGATCCATTATTGTGCATAACTTGGCTACAATAAAATTTGTATTTTATATGAATACAACCTTATGAAATTTGAGATGTAATAGGGTGGTGGGGATCCATATTATAAATTGGGGGCATGTCATAGTTTGGGGTGTGCATTAGACCCCTACACCAGCCCTAGTTATTATTTTATTTCATTTTCCCACACTTAATAAACTGGAACGGGGGGGGGTACATGCAAAATTTTGCCTGCTGACCCCCCTCTCTCTCTCTCTCTCTCTCTGATTTTCCCACTGAAATTCAATGACTAATGTATTTGAGGTTCTTGAATGTTTCCCATTTGTGCTTGTAGATTCAGTGAACAAGTTCCTAATTATGGGGTTTGCAGACTCTCACCGTTGTGATTGTTCTTACTTAAAATAAAGTTCTGTTACACTTTAAAATTCTAATTGAAACTTATTTTTCACTGATCGTATAAAATTCTTGAAAGTTACAATTTATATATATATATATATAAAAAAAATACCTATCACTCAAAAATACCAAACTGATTTAATTTTTGAGAATTTATTCTTAAAGGAGTCCGCAGACGCCATGATTGGAAAATTGCCCACTGTGGTGGTAAAGTAACGACTCAACTGATAGTAGCAGATAGGAAAAAACGCGAGGAGGGTAACCGACAAAACAGTGTCACACGTCCAACCTTCTCACGGGCAAAAAAAAAAAAAAAGACAGTAATCAGAAACGAAAACGCGTCTGCTTTATACAGCCAAGGACCGACCACGATTTGCATGCGAATGTCGAGACAGCGAGATTTCGTGTTAACTGTCCGAGACCGCCTGGCATAAAACATGGGCGCCGCCATTTTGTTTCTTCACCGTTGAGCAACCGGAGCTTGCACATCGCACAGATTCGTGGGCGTTTCCGAGGTAGGCCATTTTCACAATTTTCCCCACACTCCCCCCTGATCTCATGATCACAAACAGAGCAAGGAAGTGGTGATCGTCACCGTCGAGTCCCCCTCCGAAGGGGGACAACACAAGCTTCATCCTCATAACGCTGCTATCGCTGCAACGAGTTAGGCCATGTAGCACAGGATTGCTCGGGAAACGAGTCCGGGGACAAGGTGCTGTCGCGACCCTTGCCCCCTCTCAATCAGTAAATGCGGCATTGCCTGTTGTCAAAATGAGCGTTGAGGGTAAATGATGTTCGGCGCTCGTCGACACTGGATGTTCCCGATCGATCGTTAGTGCGGATCGATGCGTAACATGGAGCAGTCAACAAATCGAGATTCGGACGATTGACGGAGTGTCCCGGGCCTGTTGTGGTGTCGCACAACAGGCACGGTTAGGAAGCACTCACTTAAGTATCCCATGTACTTAAGATTGGATTTTTTTTGTATTATACGCCGAAAACTGGAAGCCACAACTAAAAAGTAAAAAAAGTAAAAAACATATGCTAATTTTTCTACATCACAAGACTAAGAGTCCAATTTCACTTTTTCGATGATTGCAAAAACAAAATTCCTTTCAACATTTACAAATTACAATTTTTAAAAACAATTATTTCTTGGTGAACAAGACAAAGGAAAAATAAATTATCCTAAAGTGTATGTAAAAATAAAATAAATGATCCACTGGATATCTTCGCCGAGATTTCCACTGTGTCTTCCTGTGAATTATCTCCCTTGATTTTCGCTCTTCAATGTTGATTGTCGTTTTGAATGTAATAATTCAATCAAAAACATTTATTTTTGAGTCCATACAAAATTGTAGTTTCTCTATCTCTCTCTCTTTTTTTTTCTAAGGAAAACCAATCGGACGAAAAAAAGACAGAAAGGAGTAAGTTTAACGTTACACTGACTTTTTTTTTGTTTGTTGACAAATTAAAATGTCTATTTATTTGCAGAAAGACTTTTAGTTTTAAAATCACTCGCTACCTCAACCAACAAAAAAACACGCGCACTTTCAACACATTAAAAAAAGAAAACGATACCTATGTTTTAATAAATTTACCATCAATTTTTCAATCAGATTATTATCGAATTTCATTGAAGTTTTCACACAGCATTTATTCATTAATGAACTTTTTATTGAACCCCCTTTTTTTCTTAGTTCTCTTAAAAAATGATTTTTCTGCGTACGATCGATTTTTGGATGCTCCTTTTGTTCATTAATCTTTACATTTCTTAAGATTATTACATCATCAAAATATATATATATTTTAGTATAAAACAATTCGAAAATAGGGTCCGAAATCTTAAGAATTGAAGAAAATTCAATTTTTTTTTTTTTTTAGTGTCGATGTTTTAACTAACACTAACACTAACAGTGTTACTCAACTCAACTGTTATTCATATTCAATCAATCAACATTTATATCACCAAACCAAAACATTTTTCTGCAATGAAAGCAACAAATGAATCAACACCACCTGTTTTTTAAAATTGAATTGCCAAAAATCAAGGAAGTTTCAGGACTTATCTTTCAGTTAACAATATCCCTAAATATTTCCGTACAAAAAAAAAAAATTTAAAAATGCAATAACGACTGTGAAAGTACGGAAAATTCTTTCCGAAACTTGTCAAAAACAATTATTCAATAATAGAAAAAAAAGGTAAATTTTCATTTCCAAACTCGAGCGCTATTATCCCTTCAAATTTTTCCAGAATAGTCCTATTTCCGTGGAAATGTATATGTTGAACTCAAATCAACAATTAGATTAAAGAAACCTACCTTTTCGGATGTTAACGACCAGATAAACATCGAACTACTTAGCGCTCTTTTTGTCATTCCTTACCGCCTTACTAATAAGTGCTGAATTCTGTCGGTGGACATACAATTTGGGCCTATTTACTCTCTTCACAGTAATTCCTTGTAGTTAACTTTCAAATTAGGGTTAGGTGTTTTTTTTTGGCTGATTCTTTTTTTTTTTTTTTTTACAGAAGAAAGTTAACTTTCAAATTATAGAGTAGGTGTTTGTTTTTTTTTTTTTGGTTATTATTAATCTTTTTTTTTAAAGAATAAAGTTAACTTTCAAAATAGGTGTTTTTTTTTTCTTTTGTTATTCTTTTATTTGTCGATGTTTTAACTTTATTCTTAAATTAAGTACAAAAAAAAAATCGCTTTACGGAAACGCGTACTAATTTCTGAAAGAAAATAGTTCAGCAGTAAATGACGCTCGGGTGTTAAAATGAAAATTTACCGAAAAAAACAAAAACATTTGAGAATTGATAATAATTTCACAAAAAACACATTATTTCCTTTCAGATTCTACAGAAGAAATATCCAAACTTAGGTATCGCTTTTTTTTTTTTTTTTTTTTACAGAAGAAAGTTAACTTTCAAATTATAGAGTAGGTGTTTGTTTTTTTTTTTTGGTTATTATTAATCTTTTTTTTTAAAGAATAAAGTTAACTTTCAAAATAGGTGTTTTTTTTTTCTTTTGTTATTCTTTTATTTGTCGATGTTTTAACTTTATTCTTAAATTAAGTACAAAAAAAATCGCTTTACGGAAACGCGTACTAATTTCTGAAAGAAAATAGTTCAGCAGTAAATGACGCTCGGGTGTTAAAATGAAAATTTACCGAAAAAAACAAAAACATTTGAGAATTGATAATAATTTCACAAAAAACACATTATTTTCTTTCAGATTCTACAGAAGAAATATCCAAACTTAGGTATCGCTTTTCTTTGGGGGTCCGGGTACCTGAGATTTTAAAATGAATTTTTGAAAAATAAAAAATAAATCTTCTTGAAGCTTTTAGTTTTAATTTCAAACTAATAAAATAAATTTATTTCCAATAAGCAAAATACTTTGCCCTGTTTCAAAATAAATTTAAATTTATTGGAATGAGTCTTTTGTTTTATTTAATCGCTAAAATAGTTATAGCAGCACAACGTAATTTTCTTTAATACTTTCAAAAATAAAATAATATACCTTTCTGAAATTTTATTTTGGGAAGATTAGCTCATTTTAACGTTTGATTAATCTAATTTGAAACAAATATTACTTACTATTAGATTAGTTCAAGATTGCAGAAACGCATTCTTAGTTTTACTGCTTTTTTTATTTTATGATTCAGAGCAGATTTTCTGTGGGACTTGTTTTACAAAAAAAAAATGATTTAAATTAAAGGATGTGTGCTTAAACATTAAGGCTTAATGTTTAAGCTCTACAAAAATAAATTTCTCAAAATTTCATAGGTTCTAAAAAGGATCAAAAATATAAGGTAATAATCAAAAATCCTTTGGTCTTTTCTCTCTTAATAATATAAAGATTTTCACAATAAAACTTTGTTTTTATTAAGTTTGGGGCATTTTTTTCATAATATATGCTCATTTTTTAGCACATCTTTGGAGGTACTTAATATTTTTTTAAATTACTTTTAATTTTTCAGTTCAATTTTTAAATTTAAACCCGTTGCTGTTCACAAGAATTTATTTTATTAAATGAAACGTTTGAAGATTTAAAAAATGTATTGTTCAAATGTCATTTTTGAATGTGAAACTTTTTGTAAAATAATACTTTTTTTAGCAACTGTTAGATTATTTTTTGCATGGATGTACAAAAAGGAAATAATTCTGATATCTCACATTGACTATTATTTAGTATCAGAGGAGCATTATGATATTAATTTCATATCTTCCATTCAGTCAGTATAAAAGTAAAATTATTCATTATATTAAGTTAAATAAAAGTTTAATAAAATCTTATATTCTTAAACTATTGGTTATATAAGGTGAAAGAAAATTTAGTTTTAAACAAATAACACATTTTTGCTGGCCTTCCATACTTCAGTAGGTTTTATTTTTACTTTTTCTGACAGAGAAGGAAATACAGTTTTTGTCCTTTGACCTCACAGGCTAGTTTGTTTAAATAAAACGTTATTCTCACTGTTTTAAGTAAAAGGTAAGTATTACTTTTAGAAAATACAGTTAATTAATCCTTAAATTTACTAACAGACTTCAAAATGAATCTCTTGGATACATATTGGATTTTAAAGAGAATATTAAATTTGTTGCTCACATTTTTCATCTATAATGGGAGAGCAATGAGTGACAAAAAATTACTAATGCTTTAAAAATGTCTAAAAACTTTATGCACAGAAATTAATATTTCTTTTCATATGGATTATGATCATTATCTTTCAAATACAACCAAAATTTAAGTTCAAAGAAGGCAATTAAAATGTGTTTTTCGAGGTGGTTTAGAGAGTCTCTTGCTGTACCTGTTGAATACGCTATAAATTTTCTGCTTATGCAAAAAAATTATTTGATGTATATTTGTGAATAATTGACTTGTACTTCTTACAATTTTAAAACTCTTTCAGATCTTGATGAAATTGATGTAAAATAAAGATGTTTGGAGAATTGAAAAATGTCATTTTTCAGTTTCATTTTTTAAATAATTTCTTTCTTTTTCTTTTATATTTTGTAACTGATTTTTTTTTTTTTTTAGTCTAAGGAATATCAAAGTGAAAACCTGAAATAAAATACTGAGTTATGTTCCTTGACTAAGGCACTTACTCTTTGAATTTTACTATCTATAGAAACCACTAAGCTTGTGCTACATGCAATCTTCCATCTATTATTGGATTTCCAAGATAAAAAATATAAGTTTCAAACAAATTTTTGATCATTACAGAAGAATTTTCATTTTGTGTCAATTAGTTATTAAGCAATTTTAATATTTCAGATGTTTAAAAAAATAAGTACTTCTGTGCAAATTACTGTGATCACAGCAGAAAATGTTAGAAATAGAATAACGTTTTGTCTACAGTAAGACTTTATTCACTTTGTTAGGATTTTTCATTCAGTCTTATCAATTTCTCTATTGTATGTTCAGTTCATCAATTGTTAAAAAGAAAGAAAAAAGCAGAATGAAGTATGGGTAAAACTAATTTTGTGGGGTCAAAACTCTGTTTTCTTGGCTAAATGTTCAATCAGTCAGTTAAGTGCTATATGCGATGCATGCTTGGGTGGTCATGTCTTTTTGATTCGTGACTCACTAGGCAAAAGATTTTCTTGTAGTAGGTTGCCATTTCTTTCTGCAATAGACTGGTTGCCAGCCAATATTCTAGGACCCAGTATGTCTTGCTATTCAAAACATAGCTGGGGAGATAGAGATGAATTCATACCTTTCCCAAAGGTATTTACACAAGTGATTGTAATGAACTTGATTGGAATTTGAACTTGGCTCTTTGATTTCTCATTCGAAATTGTTATCCCTTACACTACACATTCACAGCTGAATGTTAGTGTAAACAATTTTAATATATTTCTATCCATAATGCAATGCACTTTTTTTTTATTTGTGATAAATAATTTTTCATTATTTAAATTAGATTCCATTCAGATTTAAAGAACAGTAGTACAAAGTCCTATCTGTAGTATAAAGTTTCATTTGTAACACAAACATGAACTAAATAATATGGTGCAGTTTACTGAAATACAACTGAATTATAATTGTATTCTGTAAATAAATTGTTTTTATTTTCTTTAAATTTTTTTTTCTTCACAGATATCAATCATGGAGAATAACAATTTTTACATTTGAAGAGAAATACAATCTCCTATGAAAAAGAGAAAAAATATTCTGACAAATCTGTTGGTGTGCATTTTGATAGAATTCATATTAAATAGACACAATCACAAAAAGGAAGCAAGCTTGAACACAGGCATTTTTACTGAATTCACATTCCAAAACAAACATTTAAACACACACTGGCAAGTAACACTTCTCTTGTCAGATGTGCAGACAAGCTTTAACACAGAGTTTAAATTTGAAATGACTCAGAAGCATACAGTGGATAAAAACATATTCTTGTGTATGAATTAGCTTTTACATAGGATGCAAATTTAAGAATACACATGCAGACTCATATTGGAAAGATTACTGTTGCAAATAATGGGATAAACATTTTCATAGAATTCACACTTGAGAAGCTCCATGTGAATAAACACAGAAGATAATCTTATTTTAAAGTGTATGAACAGTAATATTGACATATCTCACTTTTGAAAAGCCACATGCAAATACACATGCAAATACGCACAGAAGAGAAATTATTTTCATGTCAAATGTGTGGATCAGCATTTACACAGAGTTCTCATTTAAAAATTCCATATGAGAATACACACGGAAGTGAAACCATTTTCTTGTGAATTTTGTGGATCAGCATTTTCAGAGAATTCCAGGTGGAGAGATCACATCAGAATGCATATAGGTGAGAAACCATTTTCCTGTCAAGTGTGTGGATCAGCATTTTCCTTGAGTTCCAGTTTAAAAAGTCACATGCAAATACACACTGATGGGAAACCATTTGCTTGTCAAGTGTGTGGATCAGCATTCTTGGAGAATTCCAGTTTAAAAAAACACATCAGAATACATACAGGAGAGAAACCATTTTCATGCCAAATATGTGGGTCAGCATTTTCACGGAATTCAAATTTAAAAGTACACATGCGAATACACACTGGAGAGAAACCTTATTCATGTAGTGTGTGTGGGTCAACATTTTCAGATAGTTCCTCATTGAAACAACATGTACGAATACATACAGGAGAAAAACCATTTTCTTGTCAAGTGTGTTGCTCAGCTTTTTCACACAGTTCCACTTTAACAAAACATATGTTGATCCATACTGGAGAGAAACCCTATTCTTGTATTGTGTGTGGATTAGCCTTTTCACGGAATTCAAATTTAAAAGCACACATGCGAACACACACAGGTGAGAAACCTTATTCTTGTACTCTGTGTAACGCAGCATTTTCAAAGAATTGTAGTTTAAAAAAACACATGAGAATACACACAAGATAAAAAACCATTTTCTCGTCAAGTGAGAGGATTAGCATTTTCAAAGAATTCTATTTAAACAATCATGAGAAAACAAATACATAGAGATGAGAAAATGTTTTTTTTGTTTTTTTTTTTTTTTTGGTGATTGTGTAGGTCAGCAATTTCATGGAGCTGAAATTTAAAAATGCATATGAAGACACACATTGGAAAAAGCTTATTCATCAAGAGATTTCAGTGTAACAATTTTAGGTTTTATATTTTCTTTTTAAATCAAATATATTATATATTCTGGGTGGATAGCATAAGGAGAACAATTTAAACCCGGGGTTCAGTTCAAAATCCCCAACTAGGAAAAATACCTGAAGAAGGCGGGATGATACAATGTCCAAAAAGTTCAATAACAGTCAAGATAAGGAGACTGAATAAATCATTGTATAATAATGATAATTACTTATCTCAAAATTTTAGACAATATTTCCAAACTGATGTATATATGTATATTCATGGCTATATAAATTTTAAGGAATTCCCAACAAGCTTTTCATTGCAGTGACTTTATTTTTCCTTATTGATTTGCCATCTTTTACATGTAATGTGCTATGTGTTCATTATTTACATTATTCGGACTATTGTCCTCATCTTTGTTGCCATATTTATTACAACGTTTTGGCCGTTGTATGCTCCGGCCTTCTTCAGGTGGTTGGAATGTCGAACTGAACCCTTTATTTCGCTAACTGGGGTAGCATGCCATGTTTAATGGATGTCAGTTATCAGTTATCTCTTGTTAATTTCCCTCTGAAAGTTCTCCACTGCCTTAACCAGGTATTGAACTTACACTCTTTGGGTCTTGTCACTGAATCTAACCAATGCCTTTATCCACTGTACCCATGTGAAATTCATACCCAGCTGTTCTTGAGGACATCTGGGTATGAATTTCTGGGTATTATAAACCTAATGTCTTCAGCGACCATTTTTACCAGTGCTCATATTGCAATTTTGCTGTTATCATTACATGTTTTTACCAGAACTCATATTGCAACTTTGTTGTTATCATTGCTTTTCTCTGGCACTCCTTATTACTGGTTCCCATACTGTATTTATTTCTATGCTTGGTCAGCTCAGGAGATTTTTGTGGCCTAGCATATGTGCTGATTCTTTAAGTTTACAAATTTTCCAATGGTGTTATGTGTTATCAGATATGTCTTGGCATTTTAAATACGGAAATTCATGATACTTATCTTAAAACTCAATTTCATTCTAACTCCAATTGTATCACTCATTTTCTATCAATTAACAGTCGAGAATATGCGTTAAATATTTGTGTCATTTTCAATAATTTATCATTGGACCAAGATAATTTAACTTCCTTTTTAAATATTATAATAATGTTTTGATTTTGAATAAAGTTGTTTTGATTGAAATCATTGTTATTTTTTTCTATTTCATAAAAGGTCAGAGCAGAAAATTGACTCGTTTTTTTTTACATATTTTGTCAGAAAGTGATAATCATTAAAAAGTATGTTTCATTTAGTTTTACTTTGCTTATTACATGACAATCTGTGTACCATTTTATACCAATTCATCTAATATTTGGAAGATTACATTCAGATAGTTGAGTTTAAGGAATTCCCAACAAGCTGTTGATTTCAGTGACTTTGAATCATTTTTCCTCATTGATTTGCCATCTTTTTCTTTAGTCATATTTTATCAGATATAAATTTTTATTATAAGTAGGGCAATCACTGGTGAATTCATTTAGATCTTAAGGAATTCCCAACAAGCTGTTGATTTCAGTCACTTTGAATCATTTTTCCTCATTGATTTGCCATCTTTTTCTTTAGTCATATTTTATCAGATATAAATTCTTATTGTAAGTAGGGAAATCACTGGTGAATTCATTTAGATCTTAAGGAATTCCCAACAAGCTGTTGATTTCAGTGACTTTGAATCATTTTTCCTCATTGATTTGCCATCTTTTTCTTCTGTCATGACTTATCAGGTATAATTTGTCATTTTAGAATAAAGAAGCTCAACATTGTTTTAATTCTTAATACATTACTTATGCGAAGATTTTACAATAAATACTGCTCAGGCACACATGTGAACTTCTACTGTAAAAGCAAAAACTTATGAATTTAACATCATTACAATTCCAGATGCATTACTAAATCCATGATTTTATATCTAAGAATATGCATTCAATTTTTGACAATACGTGAATCCATTACTGGAACAAGATACAGAATAATTTTGCACACTTGAGTGTGTTTTAAGCTTCTTTTGTTTTCCATGTGTGTATATATATATATATATATATATATATACACTCATTTTATTAGGTATACTCTTCTAGTAATGAGTTGGATCCCTTTTTACCTTTAGAAATTCCTCAATTCTTTTGACTTGGATTTAATGATATTTTGGAGTTACTCTTTTGAAATTTAAGTTCATGCTGTTCTGGCATTCTACAATTCTTCCAGATTAGTTGACAGCACATCCAAGATTTGTATCACGCATTCCATCTCATACCAACAGTCCTCTAGGGAATTGGGATCCAGTGACTCTGGATGCCATTTTAACAGAGAAAACTCATTGCTTTGTTCAACAAAGCAATCAGCCACTACTTTTAATTTGTGGCCTGGTATGTTGTCCTGCTAGAAGTGGACATCAGAGGGATGGGGGAACTATACTCATAAACTGAGACACATGATCAGCCACAATACGCTGATATACAAAGGTTTTAAAGAGTACAAAATACAAGAATAAAAAATATTTTCATAAGAAATGCTAACAAAATTATTGCTTTATTCATTGAAAAATGTCGATTTTTAATTAAATAGATATATTCAATTATGAGGTACCAGCCTTGCCAGTGTAAAAACAAAAATGAATTAAAACTGCTTTACATATTTGTCTCAGTAAATAAGAAATTTTTACTGAAAAGATAGAATATCTTAATAAAATAGTAATCAGTTTAGTTAACATTTCTCACTCTGCATTATTAATAATCTTTTTCAAGGCCTCTCAATTGCTGTATCCCTGTTGTTAATTTCACTCAAAGTTGTTTTCTGTTGCCATAGCATGATACGGCCACACAACTATGGAATTCAAACACTATTGTTCAGGGATCAAAGTCACCTTCAGTGGCAGGGTAAACATTTTGTACAGCAAATGAAGTCACATATAAAGTGATAACGGTTAAAATAATCCATCACTCTAACAAGAAAATGATTTAAATATCAAAATCAAGTTAAAATTAGGCTCAAGATTAAATTGGTATTATATAAAATGTAAACATCATAGTAAGTAACCAGTGTAAAAATAAGAATGATTTAAAATATTGGAAACAATATATTCTAAAATATTTTTTGTATTACCAGGATTGTTTAAAATCATTATCAAAAATCAGAATGCTAGTGTCTGTATTGTACCATGGGGACTCCGATCCGCCCACAAATGTTGGTTGTGCAAATTTGTTATTCCATCTCTTCCAAATGTTACTGTTATTCAGATGACGGTCGTCTTCGAGTATAGAATCCAGAGGTTAGCAGTGAATATTTTGGAGACAGTAGGAAAGTGTAGTTCAGGTTAGCAGTGGATATCGCAGCAAAGTAGCAGAGCATAGTACTTCCTTCTGTTCATCTTCGCCTGACAAGTTGGCATTGGTCATTCAGGTAGGGTAAACAAAAATGGCCGCCTTTATACACAATGGGTTGAATGTTCTACGTCTTCTGATTGGTTAACCTTCTATTGGTAGACTATAAAGTGAGTCAAGCCATTTGGATTGGCTCACTATTTACATATTATACACTAAAAACTGTAACAGTTACCTCAACCATAAACAAGACTGAAGAGACAAACAATGGATCAGCAGTTTGTGCAAAAAACCATCAGCAAAAGTTCTCCTGTTGCTAGTGACCAGAGGGTAAAAGAACCTGCACACATTGCAAATGATAAAGATACAGGAGCTGCTCTTGAAGTACTCTCAATGCAACACTAAGAGATGTATGACATGCTACAGCCACTTGGCATGTTCTAATTCCTGGATTGTCTCTAACAGCTTGTAGAATGTTTTCTTCATGGTCGTGCATACGAGTGGATCCTGGTCTTCCTCGGTTGATAATTTGTGGTGCCACATATCCTGTCTCGGCAACGCAACGATAAACAGCAGCAAAGGTTGCATGACTAAGCTGTCTTTGTTCTTGAAACACAATCTAGTGCAGCCTCACATCCATTACTATTTGCGGGGTCGTATGTAAAAATCATATCTGCCTGACCACAATATGAATATCCTGCTATTGTTAAATGGAACACTTCTCAGTTAACTCACTGGTACACATGTTAAACGCCATCTACCATAAACTTTCTTTAAACTTAATAACTCAAAAACAAAGGATTTTGGGGACATATGTTTATATGAACTTTTGTTTTCTTCTTGTTTTATTGTGTGGAATCCACCCCAAAAGTATTTTTGGTGCACCCTATATATATATATATATATATATATATATATATATATATAATATACACACACACATACAGTGGGGTGCAAATAAATCCAGAATTTTTACATGGCAGCAGCAGCACCATGGCATCACAGTATAGCAAGGTTTCAAGAGCACCAGTAGAAAGTACTACACCTCAGTAGCTGTCTGGCCATTGATTAGTAATCAACATGTCTTCAGAATACATTTGTCAAGATGCTGCTGTGGAGAGTCTTTGCACCATCCACAAAACCAAGGAAATCATTACTTGTTTTATGGCATATCAACCTCAGTGAGTCATTTAATGCCAACAAAATTTTGGTAACAAAAAAAGTTGTATATATATACATATATATTTGAACCATTTTTCAATTGCTCATATTTTTGAGTACAATCCAACTTTTAGGAAATTTACAATCTTGGATGGTTTTATTTTCATAAAAAGTTTTTTTAAATTACTTGGTAATATTTTGTTCACACTAGATCAAAATCTACACACTAAATGTATATGGTTTGGTTTGGTTTACAGCATATCAACCTCAATGCTGAAAATTTTTTTATTGCTGGTAATATTTTGTTTTGTCAAAAATCTATTTCTGGTAATATCTTTCGTTCAAAAATGCATTGCTGGTAATATTTTTTTTTCAAAAATGTATTGCTGGTAATAGTTTTTTTTTCTTCAAAAATTTATTGCTTGTAATAATTTTTTTTTACAAAGCATTTCTGGTATTAAAACCTATTTTTACATTTTCATAGTGTTTTTACCCCAGTTTCGGGGCTAACTATTTGCCCATAGCTGGGACCCTAACAGGTGCTACCACCCTGGATCGGGGCGGACCCGGGAACACCAGCAACCAAGAGGCGGTTCCACAGTCCTTGAAACCTCCTGATCAGAGGTCCCGCTTCTGGGTGTAGTTTATCGTCTTACCCAGGATGCGGATGTAGTTGATCGTCATACCCAGGATGGAAGGAAATCATTGAATGACTTAAATACTCTAACTCGTGATCTATGAACTTGTAAAGGCATATGGGGTCTCAAACAAGGACAATTTCTGGCCAGAATGCAAGACTCATGAGAAGTCCTCTGGCACCACCAGGATGCCTGAGTTCATCGTTGAAGTTGTCAAAAAGAACCTCAGCAAAAGCCTGAGGAAATTTGCCAAGGAAATGGACACCAGCAGGCAAACAATTGAGTGTATTCTCAAGAACTTGGATTATAAATCTTACGTGCTCAAGAGATACCACTTGCTCACTATACCACTGGTTACTAAACTTATGGACCCTCTCATCATCTCAACTATTTTGTGTGGGGCATCTTAGCAAAGGAGGTGAATAGCAGGCCCTGTAACAAAGATGATCTCAAAGCAACCATCAAGGATGCCATGGCCATGCCCTGCTCCAGCTTCCAGTCCTGACTGGAGAAAGTGTTGACCACAACAAGTAATTTTTTGTACCTTATATATATGCCTGTCATGGCCGAGCGGTTAGAACGTTTACATTCTGACCATGAGACCTGGGTTCGAATCTCACCATGGTCAATTTGTCAGGAAGGAGACTTCCTGATGTTATCAAACTGAAGGGGTCAATCCCAGCATGCAGTACAGTTGGAAAGTGCCTGAAAACCATACCACGGGTTAACTCAAGCCTTGTGAATGAAACTGGGTAGACAAAAACATTGGGTGCTGTCAATAGCTGTGCTAGCACAAAGTCACAAGTCATCATGGCCAAGGGCTTGAGCATGATGCCCTTGTTCAAATTGTTGATCATGCTAGATAACATGCTCTTTCCTAGAAACTGTACCTAAGGTCTGCTCAGCATAGTTGCAGTATAAACCACAGGTGGGCTCTGAATAAACACAAATGCACCTGAGCAAGCATCTGCAATAGAGATTGGCTAGCTGTCCTAGTAAGTAGATGTAAGTATCCTTGAATACCAGTGGCCAGCTATACATATGTCCCAGTGTATAAAGTTTCATTGAAATATATTAATCTGTTATATAAAAAAAAGCTATTTTATTATCCATTTATTTTTTCCAGATTTATCTGTGCAATTCTGAATTATATATATATATATATTTGGTCGCAAAAGCATGAAACCCAGGGTCACAAACTCGCATCTATCCAACCAAATATGTTAGCTCTATCTCTGATATTGAGCACCTTCTAATAAGTACCGCGCATATAATATATAAATAAATATATATATATATATATATTTATATACACACATTTTTCACATACATACATGTATGTATGTATGTATGTGTGTAAAAGAACAAAGAATCAAATTACAATGTTCAAAACATTAAAACAGGGCTCAATACAAAAGTAGAGCAATAAATATTTATTATACTGTTATTAGAACATGTAAATATCCACTACAAAATTGTACATTTCATTTCAACTTTAAAATCAAATGTTTCTTCAGGTGCCTAACAATGATGCTACTAAATGATTTTATTCAAAATTGCAATTAATGAAACACTATTTCACTTTCCATTTTTGGAAAATTTTCCATAAAAGGTAAAAAGGATTTAAGAAATCAATAAAAAAGGAAAGAAAAAGTCAAGATAAAGCAGAGAAAAAATAAGGGAAAAGACAAAATGTACAATTTTGTAGTGGATATTTACATGTTCTAATGTAACAAGTATAACATATATATATATATATATATATATATATATATATATATATATATACATATTAGGTTGGTGCAAAAATAATGTCGTTTTCTCACATAGTAACATATGTGAGAAAACGACATTATTTTTGCACCAACCTAATATATTATGGTTTTAAGGTATTCTCTATTTATGGGTTAAAGTGGGCTGATGATTGCACTTAGCATGAAACAGACTATTGTCTCTTGATGTTAACTTCAATGTCCACTTTTATATATACGGGGTGTATCAAAAATACTTTTACAAACTTTTGGGGTGTGTTCCTCACAGCAAAACAAGGACAAAATTCCATATAAACATATGTCCGTAAATCCTTCATTTTTTTAGTTATATTTAAAGTAAGTTTACAGTAGAAGGTGCTGTGTTGGCATCTAGACTAGGTTACATTTGTCATTTGTGTACATTTGTGGTAAGTCTGTCTTCAACATTTAATTTTAGTAGTAGTGAGTTAACTGAGAAGTGTTCTATTTAACAATGGCAGGTTACACACACACACATATACATGCACATATTATATACATGCATACACACACACACGTTATATATATGCACATATATATTACAGACACATATATATTACACACACATATATTACATGCACACAGACACATATATATGTCATCCTTTTATTAGGCTGGTGCAAAAATAATATTGTTTTTGACATATTTTTTAACGTCAAAAAACAATATTATTTTTGCACCAATCTAATATCATTCTGAAAATGTTCCACTTTATAACATGCCAGAAGTGTGTAAAGTCTAATTTGCTTTTTTATTTCTGCCATTTTGTTTTTCTATTGTTTCTTTCTTTTCAACAATCAATGAATTGAACATGCAATATAGAAATATAGTAGATTGATTGAAAAATCCTAACACGATGACCAAAGTGTAATTGTACTTGATAAACACAGAAGGTAGACAAAGGATTACTCTATTAAATCTAACAATTTCTGTTCTGGTTACAAAAAGTTACATTGAAGTATTTATTTTGAAATATTAAAATGGATTAACATGTGAGTTTGGACACAAAATGACAATTCTTCAATAATTTCAAAGTTGTTTGAAACTGATATTTCTCATTATTTCTGGAAATAAATTGGACTCGAGACTGCTGCATTACAAGATCATATTTATTTAAATTATTTCAAACAATAACAAGAAAGTTTACAATTTATTCCAGGGAATTTTATTAGCAATTCTATCAACTGTACCAGAAGCAAAAAATTTAAAATCTCAATCAGAAAATTGCAATTCTCAGAAGAATAATTTAGAGACTGTTCAATTGAAATTTCAAATAATAAAATCCAAAGTAGGATCTGCAATGTTATTGGTCCCGACCTACATCTCACCTTCAGTCACTTTTTCACCCCTGTAACATAGCTTCTCTGTGCCTTTTCTATAAATACCTTCATGGGAATAGTTCTGATGAACTTTCTGCTATGGTACGTAGACTTTATGAATTTAAGTGCAATACTAGATTGGCGGTAAGATTACATCATTTTACACTTGAAATAGATGTAACCATAAATTCACCGATAAGAGTTTCTTCTATCACAAATCTCACTTGTAGAACTATTTTCTGGCTTCTTCCATTCCAGTCAACTTTGATCTTCAAAAACTTGGCTTTATTGCCTTGTTTGGCATGAAATTATTAAAAAAATGTATTTTGTATAAAATACATTAAAAAGCTATATTATTAAAAAAATGTATTTTGTATAAAATACATTAAAAAGCTATATTTTTGTGGAGAATCTTTGATCTTTCACCTTTAGTTAATAGTTCAAAGTGCTTATAGCTAAATCACTGTGAAACACCAGTTCCCGTACGATCACAAAAGTTAAGCAAAGTCAAGCCTAGTCAGTACTTGGGTGACCACTTGGGAATGCCAAGTGCTGTAAGCTTGGATGTGCAAGTGGTGTAATGGATAATGGCTCTGAATTGTTAATAGGAAAGCAGAGTTCCAATTCCAGTTGAGTTCATTATATTCACAACAGAAATATTCTATTGGTCCATCCGTGTGTCTGAAACCCTCTCTAACTTGGGTCACATTTGCTCTATGTAGACATACCTTTTTGAAATTAGAATGATCCTGGAATTGAAAATCTGCCCTTCATCTGGTACTTGAGCATCCAGTATTGGGATTTGTGTCTAAATGATGAGGGAACAGGTAAAAATTCAAATTTTAAAATAACTGAAACAATTTTAAATTGATTTTAAAAGTTTTTAATTTATATAGAGTTTAAAGTAACAAAAACTTTGTGAATTTAAAAATTTTTGTTTTAAATTCAGTTTAAGATATCTCCAAAACTTTGTGAATTGGGGAAATCAATTTTATTTCTTTAAAATTTTAGGTTGATGCAAAAATAATGTCGTTTTCTCACATAGTAACATATGTGAGAAAACGACATTATTTTTGCCCAACCTAATATCAAGGAATCAGAGTGAAAGTGAGAGGTTTTGCGATATGAGTTTTTGAAGTTCCACAGAGTTTGTCATTTAAAGAAATCAACTCAATTGAAGTTCGACTGTGCTTGTGTATTAAAGAACTCAGCTTTCAGCCTGAATTGGAATTTCAGTCCAAATCAGTCTTTTAGTCAGAATTGGATTTATAGCCCGAATTAAAGTGAGGTTTTGAAGTTCTATGGAGTGAATTGGGGAATTCAAAATTATTTCTTTAAAATTATTATTGCTGTTTTCTAAGTTGGACCAGTTTGGGGCTGGAGGCTAAATTAGCCCTCCACAGGGAGCTAGCTTAAAAGTCTACACAAAGTGTGGCTTTTAAGCTAGTAGACTGAATATACAGGGTTCAACAGTAATAATTCCCACATAATGGTAAGATATTAGCAAGATGAAGACACCATTGCCACTATCTTACCATTATGTAAAAGGTATTTCTACTACATCAAGTTGTAACCTGACGAAAAAATGTTTTAAAAATATTAAATTTTGAACTTATAAAATACTTACAAGTCATTGAGAAGATTTGAACTTAAAATAAACCAAGTAAAATCCTTTATAACTGAAAATCCCTGCCTAGCTCTGAGGATGTTATGATGATGTGATTAAAGTTTGTCAAAACTCTGCAACGCCCAAATGGAATTGGAAAATGTTATTTTAGAATCCTATATGGTAGACTTATATAGAAATCTTGCTAAAACATATGATCCTGAGTGCTTTAAAGTTATGGATCATGAGTAGTGCTAGTGGGAGGTTCCTTGTTAAAAAAAGAGGGATTTTGTGTGGATGCTTAATTAATCAGATCCCTCATTCAGATCGTTATCCTTATAAATGCACGCATACCCCCACTTTACACAGTTCCCACTAGGCAGTTGCCAGGACCACCCTGCTACCTATTTTCATTAAAATTCTAGCAGCAGTGAAGTTGGCAACACACATGCATTTTAACCATTCAATATCTCTCAGTGCTTCAAGGGAAGAAAACAATTTACTGAAGTTGGATCACATTCGTGTGATTGCTGCAACTTTTATATTTTCTCATTAATAAATTGTTGATAGCTTTATCAACAAAGTTTGTTCCAAGTATAAATTCTCCACCTTTCAAGGAAGGTCACTTGAATTAAGTAAGTCGCTACAATCGAAACATCGCCTGGACCACAAACAAAAAATCCATCACCTGTTGGCGTGAATAGAAAGACACACTGCATGATTCATCACAGCAGGTACGCAACATAAAGAAAGATTGATAACATAGCCACTCCCAATTTACATATCCTTCACTGAACTGAACTGTAATGCCTGTGGTTTCATGATTACTGGCTAAAGTTTACATTAAACATACAATGACTGGAATTGTTGGTTATATCACATTTAGATCATGTTGGTTCTGTGATGATGGAAAATGGACAATTATATTTGGTGCAATAACCACTGCAGTGTGTTACAAAAATTCATAAAGTGATACCATTGTTCTTGGAAAATAGAATTATCCCAAGACTTGTATTGTATAAAGTATTTTTTCAAAAGAGTAGATAAAATTTGTCTTTTTATAAAAACCATGCTGTTCTAATTAATGAAAACACTTTATGTAGTACAGTGTAACCTGGATATAAGAGAGTTGGCGGGACCGGAGAAGAAGTCTCTTATATCCGGGTTTGGTCTATTTTGTTTACATTAACACAGGCTCTAATTTGGGACCAGAGAAAATCTCTCTCATATCAGGGTCTCTTATATCCGGGTTACACTGTATATAAAAATATGAAGATTAACAAGTAAAATGATTATTATACACTTATCTAAATTGTTGCCTTCATCTTGTTTGTTATTGTCGCATTTCAGCCAATTGTACCCTTTAGATTTATTGGGGGCATTTATTATATTCAATTAATAAGGATAATGAAATCTATATTAAGGTTTCAGAAAAAGAAAGCTTACATTCATGAAGTGATGCTATTATTCTTGGAAAATAGAATTATCCTTTATTGTATAAAGGGTATCTAAACACAACAAAGTATTTTTTTCAAAAGAGTCTTTTCATAAAACAGAAAAGTATTAAAATTGTTTTACTTCACGTCTGTGTCATTAATATTTCTGATACAAAATGAAAAAGTCTTTCTCGGTAATTTGAAATTTACTTGACTTAGATTTTTATTGGCAATTTCATCAAACATGCTATTTTTTTTTATAGAGATTAAAATTTGAAAATGGTGCATTTTAAAATCTACCTGACTGTTGAACCAAATTGTCAAAAATATTGTGGACAAAATTAATTAAAAACATATTTTTTATTATGGGAGATCTTAAGTCAATTATGTGCCATGTGTGACACATGCTGAGGCGATCATGTATCTTTTGATACATGACTGATGTGGCAGATTTTTTTTCACGCAATAGGTTGCCATTTCTTTCAGTAGACCAGTTGCCATCCAAGGCTATAGAACCTGGTCATAGCTGGGGAGAGAAGAAGAGGATTCATACCTTTCCCAAGGGTATTAGCATGTCAGTGAATGTAATGGATTTGACTGGAATTTGAACTCTGCTCTTCGATTCCTCAATCCAAACCACTATCCATTACACCACCATGCCTCCTAAAACAATCAAAAAAATAGTGAAATGGGATAGGTAGCTTTAAACTTGAGTCATGATGACAGGTAAGGTTTTTTTTTTTATGTAAAATTAATGATAATGTTTACTTATCTCCAGATGTCAAAATGAATATAATTACTCTTTTTTTTATGCACATTAAGCTTGAATATACAAGTGATATATCAACTGCTAATGATCCATACTAAGGTTTGAGAAAAAGAAAGCTTACATTAAGGTTTGAGAAAAAGAAAGCTTACATTCAGGAAGCGATGCCATTATTCATGGAAAACAGAATTATCCTAAGACTTGTATAAAGAGTATCTAAACATAATGAAGTATTTTTCAAAGGAGAAAATAAATTTGTCCTTTTAATTTGAACATAATTCTTAAAAAGTAGTAAAGAAAACAGTTATCATATACACTGATTAATTCTGAGTAGTATCTTCATCTTGGTTGTCATATTCACATTTCACTCATTGAAATAAATTGTTGATAGCTTTATCAACAAAGTTTGTTCCAAGTATAAATTCTCCACCTTTCAAGGAAAGTCACTTGAATTAAGTAAGTCTCTAAGATCGAAACATCGCCTGGACCACAAACAAAAAATCCACCACCTGTTGGAGTGAATAGAAAGACACACTGCATGATTCGTCACAGCAGGTATACAACATAAAGAAAGGTTGATAACATAGGTTCAAGAGAAACGAATGACAGAAATAGCCACTCCTAATTTACACATCCTTCACTGAACCGTAACACCTGTGGTATCATGATTACTGGCTAAAGTTTACATTAAGCATAATAATATAATTTAAGAATTTATAATTTAAGAAAATGCTAACCCACACATTTGATATGAAAAAGATGACCTAAGTAATTCACTGGAATTTCTTACAATGTCTTACAAATAATGAAATTCAGGCTAAAGTTATTATTAAGTCCATCAAGTTAAAGTGTTCTCCTTCCATTGTCTCATGTTAGTTAATTTATCCACATTATTCAATGTAAATGCAAATTTTGCCTTTTTAACAATATCTGTCAATATGTTCAAGCAAAGAGTTTTTAAGCTATACTGTACAAAGAAGATTTCACAAACATATAGGCATCAGAGAATTTTTTCTTGTGATAACAGAAAATATAGTGTATTTTACTAAATTGAGTATCTGCAATTCGTCTTAAAATTTCAGACCATATTTTCAAGGTTAGTTTTTTTTTTTTTTTTTGCTAATAAAATACCTTCAGAAATTTAGATTTATAAAAACTTTCAAAGGACATCCAAAATTTGCTCGTACAAATTAGCCACAAGTAAAATGGGAATATAACTGACCTGAAGAAAATATTTCAACAAACTTTGAAAAACAAAAAAATATATGAAACACTGATTGAAATTTTTCTCTGAATTTTTAAGATGAGAAGTTATCATTATACAATAATTTGTTCAGACTAGAGTCCGCATTTTGGTTGTCATCAAGAAAATATTTCAGAAACTGTACCATGCAAACTTCTTTTCAAACTGAACTTGTCACTCAATAATTGCTAGGTCTGCTGCTAAGAAAGTTGGTTCACTGTGTAATTTTTCTTTCCAGAATCTATCTTACATATCTATAAGTGTATCATTCACCCATGCTTCAAATACTGCTGCCACATATGGTCTGGTGCTCCTGCTATATATTTTGAGATTCTTGATGAAATTCAAAGAAGAATCAGCAATCTTATTGGTCCTGACCTAGCATCTTGGCTTCAGTCACTTTCCCACAGCCATAAAGTTGCTTCTCTGTGTCTTTTCTATATATACTTTCATGGTAATTGTTCGGATGAACTCTTCGCTATCATACTTAGACTTTATGAAGCAAGTACTAGATTGGCAACAAGGTCACATCAATTTACAGTTAAATAAGCTACAAGTAACTGTAAGTCTTATGCTAACAATTTTCTTTAACTTTCTCACACTTCTCACTCCATGCTTTCGACCCAACTTTGATCTTCAAAAATTTAAATGCAATGTCAATCGTTATCTACTATCTTCCTGATTATTAAGGAATGACAACAATAGAATAATAAAGTTTCTCTTTCTTAATTCTTTCACATCCAGTAACCCCTTGTGACTTAGTGCCTTTACTGCCTTGCATGGGGTGAATTTAATTAAAAAAAAAAAGAAAAAATAATCTACAATTTATAGTGTTTTACTTACAATGCCATGGGTGTTTATTATAGTTAAAAAGAATATGAATTATTTTCAACTGAATTTTTCTTCCATCCACAGGGTTAGTTTGTGTTTTTCCTGTAGCCTACATTAGAGAATATCAAAGTTATATCATTTTCAATGGTGATCAATCGACAACAGCCACTTATTCATCAGCAAATTACTAAGATTTTTTCCAGTGTCTTCTTTCATATTTGAATTCTGTAAAAAAAAAGATGACCTAAGTAATTTACTGGAAATTTGTTTCACTCTTGCATATTCTCATTTTTATTTTTTACACTGCAATTCTCTGAAAATGCTAATACACAAACATAACAAGAAAATGTTTTCTCTCCTACATGTATTTACACATAACTTTGTTTTATGAGTCCATAAAGTGGAAGAATATGGCTACTCTGTGTGCTTTTTAATGTGAACTTTTAACTTTGAATTATGTGAAAATGTTAACCCACATAACTGACAAGAAAATAAATTCGCATTTATATGTTTTCTCATGTGGCTTTTCAAAACATAATTGCGTGAAAATGCCGATCCACACACCTCACAGGAAAATGGTTTCTCTCCTGTATGTCTTCTCATGTGAACAGTTAATGTGGAATTCTGTGAAAATGCTAACCCACACACTTGACATGAAAATGGTTTCTCTCCTGTATGTATTCTCATATGGTGCTTTAAACTGGAACTGTGTGAAAATTCTGATCCGCACACTTGACAGAGAAATGGTTTCTCTCCTGTATGTATTCTCATGTGTTCCTTTACATGGGAATTTTGTGAAAATGCTGATCCACACACTTGACATGAAAATGGTTTCTCTCCTGTATGTATTCGCATATGTCTTTTAAAAGTAGAATTCAATGAAAATGCTGATCCACACACTTGACAAGTAAATGGTTTCTCTCCTGTATGTATTAACATGTGAAATCTTAACATGGAATTATCTGAAAATGCTGATCCACACAATTGACAGGAAAATGGTTTTTCTCCTGTATGTAGCCTCATGTGAACTTTTAATGTACAATTACGTGAAAATGCAGATCCACACACTTGACAAGAAAATGGTTTCTCTCCTGTATGTATTCTCATGTGTTCTTTCAATGTGGATTTCCATGAAAATGCTGATCCACAAACTTCACAGGAAAATGGTTTCTCTCCTGTATGTATTCTCATGTGGTATTTTAGTCTGTAATTGTGTGTAAATGCTGATCCACACTCTTGACAGGAAAATACTTTCTCTCCTTTATGTATTTGCATATGAATTTTTAAATAAGAACTCTCTGTAAATGCTGATCCACATACTTGACAGGTAAATGATTTTTCACCTGTGTGCATTTGTATGTGGTTTTTTAAATCTGACATCTGTGAAAATGTAGATTCACACACTTGACATGGATATGTTTTCTCACCTGTGCGTATTTCCATGTTGCTTTTCAAAAGTGAAATCTCTGAATATTGCAATCCCTATACTTGAAAAGATTCTTGTCTCTCTACTACATGTGTCCACATGTAGCTTTTCAAGTTAGAATTATATGAAACACATATTTATATTTTCTCCTTCAGTGAAGTTTCTCTCAAAGATGTACTTTTAATTTCAATCTTGTGTAAATGATCATCACCACATAAAAGGGATTTATCTATAATGTGTGCTTACATATCTTTTTTCAAATTTAAACTCTGCAAAAAAAGCATATCTGCACATTTGACAAGAGATCTATAACTTGCCAATAAATTTAAATGTGCATTTGGAAATGCAAATTTAGTAAAAATACTTGTGCAACCTTGGCAAGAAATAGGTTTGTTCATTTTCTAGGATTTAGACTATTTTAAACACTAATGCTATCAAAATATAGATGCATACATTTGTAAGAATATCTTTTATGAGATTGTTGTCTTTTCCAATATGAAAATTGCTATTCTCCATGAAAATTCATATCTGTGAATAAAAAAAAAAGATATATGATAAAAAAAATTATTATTTGCAAAATACAATTATCATAATTCATGTTCATAAATAAAAGTTTGGCAAACTTGGACCTTCATGCCCGTAAAACAACAGTGTTTCAAAAGAACAGTTTTTCCCTTGACACCACTATTGTTTTAACTACCTTCATAACTCAGCAATGCTTATTGTTTTAAAAAGCCATAATTAGAATTGTAATAAACCCTAAGCATATGATGAAAGGGAATTTATATATCTTATTTTCTTCTTGAGAATTTACAAGAAAATCATTAAAAACTATTTGTAATTTGTAACTAAATATTTTTTTACATTTGTTTACATTAGTCAAATTCAACATTGTTATATTTAAAGTATAAAATTGCAATCCTCTTTGCACAGATTTATTTTTAACAAATCTCTAAAAAAAATTTAAAGGAAATATTTTCTCACTTTTTACATTCATAAAAAAATAAGAGAAATTGCCTAAGACCAATTTAATTTCCCATATTTTGAAAGTATACCAACATGTAAAATTTCTGTTTCATAATTAATTACCAATTTTTGAAAAAAGTGGTAAATGAAATGTAAATCTCAATTAAATTATCTGTTAAAAAATTATAAAAAAAAAAAAAAAAAAAGTGTTGCAATTATAAATTAAAAATGTCCTTTAGGATGGTAGTTGAAAAAAATGACAAAATAAAATCCTTGAAAATTGTGGCTGGAAATCTATCTTTAAAAAAATTCTTGCATTTGCTTAAGTACTTTTTTAAAATTCAATAATTAGGGGTTTCTTTTTGAATTTTAAAAACTGGAAAAAATATTTGTGTTATTTGTTAACCTACAATTTGTTTTTAATGTTCATGAAATCAAGGTTACACAAAAATAAATTTATAAAAAATGAATAATAAAAAATAAATTTATATTTTATGTAAACAGATACACAGTGTCTATTATTACAGTTGACTTGTTTTAACTCTCGTTAAAATTTCAGTTTCCCTTTTTTAATTTTCTGATGAAACTTAATTCTTAAGTTAATAATTGAGTGAGCTCATGGTGAGATGTACAACAATAAAATAAATGTAGAAATTATGCTATTGCATCGTTAACTATTTGAACTTAACTTATCAAGATATTACAATAACAATCATAAATATGAATGCTGGTCATTATTTTAAGAAGTGGGTACAAATGAAAACATTTGAAATTTTGAAAACTTTTTCATTTCACTGAAACAGCCATTAAATACATCTTCCTCTTTCTTTCATTTTCTCACTGAACCCAAGTAGCGCTTTTTTGCCCTCTTTCCACATGATCAAAATGGAACAGTCCATAACGGTCATTCAAACTAACAAGGGGAAGGACATTTATAATAGAATGATTGACAATGTGACATAGATAAAAAGTAAATGTTCATAAAATGGCAGTGGACCACAAAGCACTGCTGAAACCCACCCTTCCAGGACCCCAAGCAGGTTTAGGTACCCCCTACCAGTCAAGGGATTTGGTGGGGTAGAACATGCAGACTCTGCTTCTGTCACCATACAGTAATATTCTAGGAATTTCAGCCTGAACACATTATTACCTCATATTAGTTAATTCTTCTAAGTTAGTGTAATGTTGATTTTGCCTTTTCAACTGAACCAGAGAATTCTGGGAACACATTCAAACAAATGAAGTACAATTGTGGACATCCACAAAAAAAAAAAAAAAAAAAAAATTTTGAGGTTTTAAAATCAAAGAATTACTTTTAAATTTCATTCCATGATAAAATATTTGCAAGAATAATTTTATATTTCAAACTTTCTAAAAGGTAACACGCTTAAAATAAATGCCATGCAATACTTATCATTTACCAATTTATAAAGAAACAAATATGAAAACAATTTCTTATTTATAAACATTTACTAAATTATTAAAATGTGATCCTTATTTACCATTTTATAAAGTTTGAATTGATAGATAATTTAGCCACTGTTTTGCCAACCATTCTAATAAACAATTTAATAAATATCAAATAAACAATATTATTACATTTGTTATCAATTCTCAAAAACAAAGAAAATGTATAAATTCACTTTATGTTTAGGTTTTAATAAAATTTTAACCATTGCTTTTTAAAACAATAAACATTGCAGGGGAGGGAAGGTAGTTAAAATAATATAAGTGCCATGGGAAAAGCCATCATTTTGACACTCTGGATTTTTGTGGGCCCAAAGTTTAAAGAGTGAAAATAATTTAATGTAAAGTGAAAAAATACAAATTAAAATCATCAGAACATAATTCCAATAGACAATTCTAATCTGATATTCACGAGGCCAATTTTCATGTAAATAACATCTCTACATATGACTAACCTTATGATACATCCCAATTTATGGAGTCTACCTCAATAAATAAAAACTAGCTGTACTGGGAGATGTGTGTGAAAAGCTTAAAAGGTGTTGGGTCAAGGAAAAAATTTTATTCTATAAATAAAATTATGTAATAGATCATTTTGGGTTAAAGCTTAGAGAATGTGGTAAACCTATAATTTACAAAATTGAGAATAAATCCAATGGTTTTGGATGCCCTGTTTGTAGAAAAAAAATCTCCCAATATGAAAATTTAAAATATGTTAAAAAAAAAAAATCACTTATTTGATTTTAAACAGGTTTCTCAACTAAGCAGAGCAAAATGTTATCAGAATGTGAAGGTTGACATTTGTTTTATCAAAGACCACAATTTAACCATACATTTCTGATAGGAAATTGATAAATTCTTAGCACATCCAAGAAATATAAATTGTTAAACATTTATAAAGTTTTTTTGCTCAAAATGCAAATGTTATTTATTTTTTTATATCAATGCTTTCAAAATCAAGGAAATTCTGTATTTAGGATTATTTTAGATAAGAAAAAATAAGAATGCATTTATTTGGCAAAGTTTCATTTAGTAATAAGACATTATACTCAACAACGTATAACATTCTCACTGTTAAACCAACAGCTGGATAAGAAATTAACACTCAAATCAGTTCATTGATGAAATTACTATTTATATTCAAACTATTGTTCTCATCTTTGTTGTTGTTATCACAGTGTTTCAGCCATTGTGCCCTCTGGCTTTCAGCAGGTGTATATTAACCCAGGTAACATACAGCGAATTTCAAACTGAACCCTCTATTTAATCTACATGGTTAAATTGTCCATGTCTAGAGAATGTAACAAACCAGCAAGATATCTAAATCAACAGCCTAAGCTTCTCCATTCTTATCTAAAGCTTGACAGACTCTTTCGGCAATAATCGTCAACACATCAATAGTTAAAGCAAAAGCTTTATCTGAAAAAAGACCCCGTGAGGTGAGATGCTTGACCAATTTGGAGTTGATTAGAGCCTCTAGTATTTTGCCAAAAAGAGGTCAGTCAGTCAGTTGTGTGTCATGTGTGATACACACATAGGTGATCATGTAATTTTTGATACATGACTGATGAGGCAGATTTTTTCCTGCAGTAGGTTGCCATTTCTTACGAACTAATTGAGAGTTCAGGTAAAAAAAATGAATAAAACAATATAAAACCAATTTTATGTATTGACAAAGGAAATTACATAAAGGAAAAAAATATTTAAACCATGAAAATGAACGTGCTCCACTGGGGGGACACTTTTCCTACATACAACTACATCTTATAGTCAGTTATGTACCATGCATGATACACGCTTAGGAGAACATGTAACTTTCGATACATGACTGACGAGGCAGATTTTTGCCATTTCTTTCTGCAGTAGACCAGTTGCCATCCAAGACTATAGAACCTGGTCTGTCCTGCTATTTAGCCGTAGCTGTGGGGAGAAGAAGAGGATTAATACCTTTTGCAAGGGTATTAGCACATAAGTGAATGTAATGGATTTGACTGTGGTTCGAACTCAGCTCTCCGATTCGTCAATCCCAGCTGCTATCCATTATTCCACCGTGCATCCTCCTTCAAAAAGAGTTAGATGACTAATAATAGGGTGATAGTTCAAAAGATCAGAGAGTTCATCAGTGTTCTTAAAAACAAGAAATACAGGAAAGGATTTCTAACAATCTAGAAAGCAAGAAATAACAAAGGCATTTATTGTAGAGCTTGAAGAGAACAGAGCCACATTTCATAAGGTCAATTGCAGGGATACCATTAAGCTCACACACTCGTCAAATTTGAAGATGATAGCAGAAACTATGAACAGAGTTATATGTATATCACACAGTCAGTCAGTTATGTGCTGTGCGTGATACATGCTTAGGTGATCATGTATCTTTCGATACATGACTGACGAGGCAGATTTTTTCCTGCAGTAGGTTGCCATTTCTTTCTGCAGTAGACCAGTTGCCATCCAAGACTATAGAACCTGGTCTGTCCTGCAATTTTCCCATATCTGGGGGGTGGGGGAGAAGAAGGGGATTCCTACCTTTCCCAAGGCTATTAGCATGTAAGTGAATGTAAGGGATTCAACTGGAATTCGAACTCTGCTCTATGATTCCTCAATCTGAGCCACTATCCATTACTCCACTGTGTCTCCGTAATTTATTTTTACATGATTCTAAAATATAATTAGCAGATAGCGTTTACATTTCTGCCCAAAAATACTTGTAATATGTAAACTTATTTTTATATAATTATAACTGAGCATATACAATATACCTATTTCAAAACAAACTATCATTATTATTAGCTTACACTTCATTGATTTCATATAAAAACGGCTGAATTCTTTAATTTTATAATAAAGCCTATTTTTTTTTTTAATAAGAATTTACTCCAACTGTCCCCAAGAAAATTAACTTAATTAACTTTTGATTTCATGAATTTTTAAATGTACATGAACAATTTCCTTCACAATAATCAATATGATGATAGCAACAATTAAATCCACAATGAAATTTTAGCAATGTTTAACCTTTGTGTCTGCAAAAATGAGAGTTGACATCACTATTACTGTATACACTTTTGACTCGCTCAGCAATGTTTATTTACAAGATTCTATAAGGTTGGTGCAAAAATAATGACGTAATAATGTCATTTTTTGACATATAACGTCAAAAAACGACATTATTACGTCATTATTTTTGCACCAACCTAATAAAACAATGTAAACCAGGTACAATGTGATATTTATTATTTACCTTTTATAAAGAAATAAATTTGAAAAGAAATCTTTTTTCATTCAAAAATTTATAAAAAAAAATTTTCAAAATTATAAAAATATGTAAACCAATTACAATGTAATATTTATCATTTACTATTTTAGAAATAACTATGAAAACATGTTTTTTATTCAATGTAATAAATAGCATTTAATATCTTTGTTGACAATTCTCATGAATAAAGAAACTGTATAAATCCACTTTCATATGTTTGGGTTTTATTAAAATTCTAACCCTCACCCTCACTTTTTAAAACAATAAACGCAGAAACCACCACCAAAAACATGATACCTAAGGTTTAAAATTAATTTTTAAAAACGAAAAATAAATACTTTGTTGCATTTCAAAACTAATTTAAACCGACCAGAAGGATTTTTTTTTTTTTCTAAAATAGCTGATTAGAGCCATTTTTAGTTGTCATTAATTCCATTTATTAAAAAAAACTTCCAAAAATAAAAATATACTTTTTGGAAATTTTGAGGAATATTAGCTGATTTAAAGAATTATTAATTTGTTTTGAAACAAATATTATTTAAGTTTAAAATATTGCAGAAATGCATTTTTTAACACAGCAGTAGCTGTTTATTGAAGCTGTTGATATGTTTGACACCTCGATGACAAATATGTTTACTGTTGTTCTATGGAGGCTTTAGCTGTAAAAAATTAATTGACAATAACGTGAGCACCTTTTATATGTAAATTTTAAGTACTCAGTAATCTTAAAAATTTAAAAATATATTCTCTGTAATGTTTATTGAATTTTAAATACTTTCTGGCTTTAACTTAATTATAATATAATTGTCACACTTATTTTCTGATAATGTCATGTACGGACGTTTGTATCTATAAACATTAGCACATATATACACATTTTTACCTCATCATCTAAAAGAGCATATTACAGAATTTTAAAAGATTTAAAACTTAATAAATTATTCTTCTTATTAAAATCTAAAAAAAAATGAAAACAATTCTTGTAAAAATCCATGATTCGTCAAAAAAAATTTTTTTAAGACGATAGTGTCTTTAAAGCAATTCAAAGCTTTTTGAATAATGTCATAGTTTTATTTCATTTTGCAGTTCAGAGCAGATTTTCAGTATAGTAAATATAGTGCTTCTCCTGTTTGACAAAAACAAACCATGAAGTCCTGCTTTCAACTAAAATTAAGTGTCGGTAAGACTAACTTAAAGATGTTAAAGAAAAAAGAAATATATATTTAAATAATTTCTTTCATTTGTGAATAAGTCCAGAAAATTTAAAATCCAACATTTATTTGATTTTTGCAAGAATTTGTTAGATAATGTGGTTTTTACTGCAAAAATGACGCTAATTTTCGCATACTAAATTACTAATCTTTGGCCCCACCGCTGATGTAAGAAAAACAAGAAAGATTTTTAATTTTATTTTTTAACCAAGATTTCGAACGAGGATTAAAAAAATTAATAAAAAATAAAGAAATACTTTGGTCTTTCCTCTTAAACATAACTATTTTAACGGTGAAACTTTGTTTTTATCAAGTTTGGAGTATTTTTCTTCATCATGGTATGCTTTTTTAGCGAATTTTTGGAGGTACTTACCTAAAGAAAGTAAACATGGCTGAAAGAGACAAAAATAATGTATAACAGTAACAGTGGTATCAAGGAAATAACCGTTCTTTTAATACACCGTTTTTTCTTCCTTTTTTTTTTTTTTTTACGGGCACGAAGGTTAATATTGCCGAAAAATGTTATTGTTTTTCAGACAAAATAACGACCATTTAATTGCAGGAGACAATAATCGGCTCACACCGGTTCCAAGGGGAAAATTTAGTTACATTATGATTAAGCATTAAAAACTTAATGCAAAGAGAACATATATTCATATCACGTTTAAAAGAAATTCATATTTTTAATATACATCGATTTTCAGCTAATATTCATGAGAGACTGATAAATAATGTCTTTTTTTATGATAAGGCTTACGATTTACAATACAATATCCTAGTTGCTGGGGTCTGTGTCGGTGAGAGAAGTTCTCAGTAGTGTGTGTGTGTGTGTATGAAGGTTAAAAGTCGCTGCGGGTCAAGAAGATTCTATGACACTGAAATTATTAACCAATAACAAAAATTGAATTGAAGCTGGGAATTATGGTATGTCTATTGTTTACGAAAGTGTGGGTAAAAACGGCAATTTTGATTTTTAAAAACAATCTGCTTATTAGCAAAATTAATTACACAGAGTTTAAAAAATAAAAGATTAATTTAATTCATTAATAAAAGAAACGAATTAGCTAGATTTCAAAACAGGATTTGTTTACTTTTTAAATGTTAGTAACACTACTACAGTTAACAGTAACACTAAACACTACAGAGGATAAAATATTTAAAAACAATTATTTCATTTTATTTTATTTATAATCTTCATAAATTTAAGAAGTGCAACGTCAATCCGTTTTCTTGAGGCCACATCAGGTTGAAATACAGATTCCTGTACGATCACTGAAGTTAAGCAACGTCGAGCCTGTTCAATATATGTGTGATCGCTTCTTGGTAAAAAAATACCAGTTGCTGAAGCTTGCATGTGTAACGAATAATAATAGCTCGAAACTCGGAGGGCCAAGTTTTAACTCCAGCTGGGTTCGTTATTCACTTCAGTCATTCACGTGCAAATACCTTGGGAAAGGTATTTTTGCGCGTAGGTATCTACTTTTTCTCTCCCACACCCCCACTTATAGATTAATTAGTAAGAAGACTTGTATCAGTAAAAAAAACAAAAAAAACAGTATTACCAAAAAAAAATTAAATAAAATTGCGTACATAAACTTCGGCATTAAGCAAAAAAAGTTAAAAACTAAAAAAAGCAAGCAAGCAACCAACTGTCTCTTTGTTGTTTGTTTTTTTTAAACTGAAATTATTTGAAAAATCTGATCCACACATTTTGTTGAAAAAAAAAAAAAAAAGAAAATGGCTTCTTCCTATGTTAGTTTTTTTTGCAAATGCATTATTAATGTGCAACTAGATGAACAATAATTGATGTATTGTTAATTACTAATTAAAATTAATTAATACCAGTCGTTGAAAAAATTACGGATATTAATTAAGCATTTAAAATTTAAATAAAAATAAATATAAAGAGAAATAAATTAATAATATCCCTGTGTAAGGCGTAAAAAATGTAATTCCAATATAAAATCAGCTAATATTTATGAGGGACTGAGAAGTGTGTCAAGTCAACAATTCATGTAAATAAATAATGTCTTTCTTTACATATGATCATTAGGCTTTCTTTACGCTACGTCCCCGTTTCTGGGGTCTGCTTTGGTGAAAACAGTCAGTAGTACTCATCTGCGTGTCAAAAAAGCTTAAGTGTTGGACCAGGAAAATACTGTACAAAAAAAACAAAACCCATAATAAAACAGATTTTTTTTTCTTTTTAATAAAAAAAAAAAAAAGTTTCATTAGCTAGCAAAATGAATTTCAAAGTGTTTGTTTGAAAACTAAGATGAATAAAAAAATAATTGAATTGAATTCGTCTGCTTGTTGATATAAAGTATCGAATGAGAAATGAAATATTTTTTAACTAAGTAGTAAGTAAACTAACAAATATTTCATTTTAATTCTTCGACATTAGTAAAAATAATAATAATAATAATAATAATCTCCGTAAATAAATATGTATTTTATTTTTAATTTATAATTTATAAATTAAAATTTTATATTTTTATTTGCCGAGGTTTTTTTTTTTTATAAACAAAGAAGAGAAAGATAAACTTACTTTTTTTCTGATTTTTTTTTCATCTGATTTGTTTTCCTCAGGACAAAATAAACTTAGAAAAAGGTTAAAAGCTGCAAAATTTTAAATACACTGATATTATTTTGTTTAAATTACATACTCTAAATCAACCGTCATTTGCAAGCGATGCCAAATGTTTTCTAAAAAGAGGAAAAAAAAACAAAACAAGGGAGATAATTCAAGTGAAATTTTACGTAAAAATGACCCACTCAATGGCACTGGCTGGGGAAATTTGAAATTAATAACTCAAGCTCCAGCCTCGTCTCTATCATTACTTCTCTTTTGGGGGCGGGCTGACGGTATTTCGGGAGGGGGCTGGCTGGTGTCATTACCCGGCGCAATAAGGCGTTCCCAAAAGGTGAGATGCTGAAAGAGCTTGAGCAATTTTTGAACAGCTTGTCACATCATAGTGAGCGTGTGGATAAGCAGCTAGTTAATTGGATATGAAAACTTTACAATAAAAATTTATTTTTTATCTCTTTTTTTCATCATTTTTTGTTTTGTTTCAAGTAATGAAGAAAGAACAAATATTAAAACTTGAGACTTTATATGTCATACAGATAAAATTAATTATTAATAAATTGCTATCATCAAAAATGAATAGTTGGAGTGGAGTCCTTGTAAAGAAGAAATTAGCATGCTAGCCACACAAGCCATATGTCAGGGTTTTCTCAGCATAAAGGATCAAATTCACTACTCAGTCATAAACTGATCTAGTGAGACAAACCTTCTAATCATTATTACACCGCATTGAAGGGCTCAAACACAAGCTGTTTGAGATTTTGATTCTCATTAACACTTGTGTATTTTTCACTCTTTTGGCTTTTAAGATAAATTTATTTTGGTTTCCCTTGCAGCTGGAACAGTTGAGTATTGCATCTGCCATAACTACCACTGAACACTACAACTGTGGGGGAACTAATGCCATTTGGGATGGGGCCAGCGCAGAAGCCTCCAACAGCACTCTGGGGTCTTCAGTTACTTTTATCAACATTTTTTTTCTACCTATATCGAATTGCCAGTAATTAGTTTTAATAGTATACATCATGTATCTGTTTATTTTTTTAAATACCCAATATATGTGATGATTTAATGTTATTTAGGGTCAGTTAATACAAGCTTTTTTAACTAATTATTTCTTTATTGTGTTAAAAAAAAAATCCTATTACTATCTCCCCAACAAAAAAAAAAACTCATTTTTTTCATTAACGCTAAAACACACACAGACACACACAATAACAAGTTTAGAGATTAGGGACAGATGTAACATAAAGGGTACTCCAAAATGCCCATGATTTTGGGGAAAACAATTTTATCTAAATCACTTTGTAGTGGTGCTGTAAGTATTGTTGGCTAGGGTCACCATGAATATAATCAAGAAAGAAAGCTGTGTTCTTCTAAAACAACACCCCACATGAATAATGCACAATAAACACGAGAGAAAAATAATCAAGCTCAGTGAACATTAATAAAATATTGTATTAACAATGATATACAAAAATCAACAATAGTGTAAAGAAAGTTGCTTCCCTTTTTCCGTAATAAAAAGGGTAAGTTTAGCTAATTAATGTTGAGTACAATATTGAATGTTATTTAACTACAAAGTTCAATTAAGACCTTAGCTAAATAAAGAATAGTTCATCAGTGTTTTATCAGTGTAGAAAGATGTAATGTTCATGAATGATATCAATAAGAATTAGTATGATTACTTGAACGAGTAATAATTAAGAATTAAAATGTCAATATAGCGCCGTGCCTTATTTTCCAAGAATTGAACTGCTACTGGCTGTTGGCTAACAATGAGAGGATTTATATAGCTACGGATAGGCTCCAGAGAGCTTGGCGCTAAAAATATAGAAAAGATACTAAAATACGCGATTAGTCAGGAAATGGACCAATCCGTGATTTTAGAGAAAAATTTGAATTACTTGCGATGGTTAAATTGTCATATAATAAGTAGCATATATTTATGAACCAATGACATTAAAGAAAGCGGAGGTGTGGCACATGTAAGTGATCACCATAACTTAATTGCCATTGACCCAAAGTTGTGCATTGCAGTTCAGCTGTTGCTTCATACACCAGTGACTGGTGCAAGTACTGAAAGAAGTTTCGACAAACAAAACTTGATCAAAAATTATCTGTAATCTACAATGGAAGACAAGAGGGTGTCAGGGTTAAAATGATTTCTGCTAATAGAATAGCCTTTTCAATAAAAAAAAAAATCATTTACACTAATCACATCATTCAGACTGTTGTCCTCATCTTTATTGCCATATTCACAACATTTCGGCCATTGTACGCTCTGTCCTTCTTCAGGTAATATATTTTGGAATTTTGAACTGAACCCTTTGTTATTTAGTTCATGGGGGTAGATTGTTCTAATTCCAATGGCTGAAATGTTGTGAATATGGGAATAAAGATGAGGGCCCCAGTCTGAACGATGTAAATAGTTATATCTCATCTCGGAAATATAAACAGATGTTAAAAAATCATTGCCAGTAATGTCTTACCATTAGGTAGGTCGTATATCTGCCACAACCTGTATATACTCTGTGAAAATATGGTCTGAATTTAAGAAAAGAATTGAAGAAAACTTGAATATTATTTTTGTAGAAACTTGCTGAGAGTTAATTTAAATAAAATATACTGTATAATTTTTGTTTCCACAAGAAAAAAAATCTCTGATTTATATTTGTGAAAAGTTGGTATTTTCACAGTACGATTTTAAAACTGACCAAAACACATTGTCGAAAATGGAATCCATGTTTGTTACTTTCCTTTGCAACTAAACACTCATAACAACTCATAACTTAAGTGATTTCCTTATTTCTACTGTATTCCTAACATTATTATAATGATAATAACTTTATAAATGAGACAAAAATACTATCAGCATCAATGAAAACTTATAATAATTTTTGGTGGCCCTGGAAAATTACTTTTTCTTAATGTCATGGGAGATAATCAAGATTTTATTTGATTTCATTTTTGGTCTTCCATACAATAAAAAAAACTGCTGTAAAACTAAATAAAATTAAAAATGTTCACGCTCAAAAATGGCATTATATTTTACATTCTTGTATTATTCAAGCACATTTTCATTTTATATCAAATTTATCAGCAACAACCAAAATCTGAATGAGTTTTAAAATCATACTGTGGAAATACATACCAGCTTTTCACAAAAATATATAAATCAGAGGGTTTTTTTTTGTTGTGGAAACAAAATATATTTACACTATTTGCATCGTTCAGACTGTTGTTCTCATCTTTATTGTCATATTCACGATGTTTCGGCCATTGTACACTCTGGTCTTCTTCAGGTGATCTACATTGGAATTTCAAGCCAAACCTTTTATTTAGTTTATGGAGATAGATTGTTCCAGTTCCATGTGTTATGCTTTTTGGATATCTCAGTTTCAATTAATTGCCTTTAGTGACTCAACACTCCAAGTTTTTCTTCCCTGTGGTCAGGTAATTGAACTCACAACTCTTTGAGTAAAGTCATGCTTTGGATGACTCAGCCAACACTTTTATCCACTGGGCCATGTGTCATCAGTGAATGAATATGGCAGTAACAATGAGGAAAAAAAGTCTGAATAGTGCAAATAGTTACAATACATCATCTCGGAAATATAGACAGATGAATCCAAAAATGTACAGTATATTTTATTTAAACTTTCTACAAAAATAATATTCAAGCTTTCTTGAATTCTTTTCAGAGAGTATATACCGGGTACAGCAGAAATACCTCCCACATAATGGCAAGACATTACTAGCAATGATAGCTCAGTTGTTCTCCATATTTTTTTTACCCATGGACCACTTTTACTCTTTATTTTTTTTTAATGGACCCCTCTATAACCATTCAATGAAAAAAAAAATTATTTTCTTTTTTACTAATAGATAATTTTAGGAATTGTATTATAGAAATAGTAAATGTATATGCACGGTGGAGTAATGGATAGCGGCTCAGATTGAGGAATCGGAGAGCCGAGTTCGAATTCCATTCATTTACATGCTAATACCCTTGGGAGTGGTACCTCTTCTTCTTCCCTCAGCTATTGGTAAATAGCAGGACAGACCAGGTTCTATTGCCTTGGATGGCAACTGGTTTACTGCAAAAAGAAATGGCAAACTAGTGTGAGAAAAAAATCTGCCTCATCAGTCATGTATTGAAAATACATGACCACATAAGCAGGATACACACTTAGGCGATCATGTATCATATGTTTAGGTTTTAGTCACATAAGTTGTACTTTTCTCATTTCAGAGACATAGACATTCAGACTCTATTGTAATTTTTATTATTTTTTGGAATAAATACTTCAAAATTTCATGGCACTCTGAAATGTCTATGCTTTATTTTGAAGTAAATTTAATTTAATGAAAATAAACTTGTATTTAACAACTAAATTTTATGGAATATTTATGTACACTACTAAAATAACTATTTTTTGTGTGTGTGAACCCCAATAATGTTACATGGACCCCCAGGGTCGAGAATCTTTGATCTAGCTAATGTCTTACCATTATGTGGGAGGTATTTCTTCCACAACCTCTATATATAGGCATGTCCTCTCAACAAGACCCTTGCCTCCAGTGTCCATGTCTTCAAGTTTCATGCACTTAGGACAATCAAGGGAATATACTGATCTGATCTTGTGGCTGGTGAGGAGGCTCTGCTGGAGGACTGGCCAGGCATGTATCCTCAGCACCAGGTTTGCTGGCTTGGTCACATCCTGCAATGGCCTGATTACCACCTTACCAGAGTTGTCTACCAATTCTGGGTACAACCTTGCAGCAGACCATGTATCCACTGGAAGAAGGTCATCCACCAGGACCTCCAACAGACTAATCTGACACTCTGCAAAGACTATTACAGCTGGAGAGGCAAGGTTGATATCATGGGTTTAACTCAAGTTTATTCAGCCTGTTTATAAAAGACTGGAATGAAAATATTAGTCTTATCCTAGTTATTTTCCTTGTCCATTTGTATGACTGTGCCAGCTGGTCACCACTTGTGTCAATGTGAAAAGAAAATTAGAAATGCTGATTTTCAAGGCAGGCATTCCTTAATGCTTTGAAAATTGTGCCATAACTGGACTTGTGAAGTGTGGCGTATTCATCACATAAACAGTAAATGGCATTTCAGGAAAATGTCTACATTTACTAAGCCAGACCAACAATGTCAACAGCTGGAAAACTACATCACTACTGAATAACACCAATTTTCAAGGCAATCATCAAGAGGACCAATAATTGGTATTAGAAGTGGGTGACATGTAAGAATGAAACAAAAAATTATTTATACATCACTAGCAGTAGAGCCCAACATTGCCCGGGGATGTAACAGTAAGAGATAGATCAAGTATCGACCATCATAAAGACTGAAAAACAAAATTGACAAAGATTATTGTTTAAAGTTGACGGACACTCATGTCTTAATTAGTATTTTTTTTTTTTACGAATTGGTCAAACCCAAACTCAAACAAAACATTGTTTTCAATCGTTATGAGTCTACGGATTGAATAGAATTTTATTATAAACAATTGTCATGTAAATGGAATTTTTAAAGCATTCTGAATGTAAAAATAAAGAAAAAAGTGTGCAAGACAATAAGAAACACTACCTGCCAAAAAAAAAAGTGGAGTTTTGTTGAAATCGGTTGAAAAATGTAGGAAATTCGATCCCATATATAAACGAACACACACAAACAACCTGGGTTTTATAAGTATAACTCGATATGAGTTGTCCCCCTTTCATTCTCGTGATGCCTCTTAATCATGTTTTCAAATTGATTTCATGCAAAAGCAATTGTGTTTTTCCCATTTTTGGCATTGTCAGAACCACCGCAAGGTAATTTTATGTAGTCCTGTGAAGTTTTGTTGAAATCGGTTGAAAAATGTAGGAAATCTGATCCAATATATAAACGTACAGACACACAAACACAACCTGGGTTTTATAATAAGTAAGATGATCATTAGTGCAAAAATTGAATAAAATACAAGTGATTACTCTTTTATCTGTGCTTTGTTTAGTTAGTTGTAGTGAGTTTAATCCCTGACAGGTGACTGGCTGTAGAGAAGATATATAGTAGCAGCACTAAGATGTTTAATAGCAACAGCAGCTGACTAGCACCTTTAAAACAGATACTTCCAAAATATAAACTCTTTTTGTTGTTTTCTTTGCATAATGCATAGGGTCATTGACTCTAATGAAAAGCTTTGTTCTACAGTCAGTCATCTAAGTTGTACTTTTCTGATTTGAGAAACATAGACATTCAGACTCTACTGTAAATGTAATGTTACCTTTTATTATTTTATGGAATAAATACTTCAAAATTTCAGCCTTTCTTGTATTTTGTTTTTGTTATGTATTTTGTTAAAAAAAAATAGCCAAGTGGTATACATGCCTCCAGAGTTGATATGCATACCATTTTGAAGCCAATTGTTAAGACAACCAACAGTATGGTGCAAATACTCAGTCAATACCAACCTTTGTTACCAGAAGTGTCAATGCATTAAAATACAACAAAAACTTAATTTCTGCATCATCTGTTGATCATCTCTATCTATAAAAGGCAGGATGTATGTGTGTGTGTGTGTGTGTGTGTGTAACGAATGCACGGCCGCAATTTTTAATGGATTTGCTCCAAAATTTACATACACATGCTCCAAGTTAGCTGGAAGGCCAAGACTGACTTTGCATTTCCCAACTCACATCGATAGTGGAAATAATTGATTTTTTCATGCTTCTACGGCAGTTTTCATGTAGTTTGTGGCCATTTTGTACTGGCCAGAGTGAGAGTCAACAGCTGACTGACACAAATGTTAACTAGCATGCTATCATGCAAAAAAATCGATAGCTGCATTCATCACAAGTGGGAAAAATTTAAATCTGCATGGCACTTTACTCCAATTGGCTCATTCGCTTGCTTAAACTCAACGTTGATTCTGATTCCGCAAAACTGGGTTGGGTGTGAAAAAGTATTTGTTGTTAACATTCTTTTTTCATTCGGTTACGAGTCCTTTTTTAAAGCTGATCGTTTTGTGTTCATTTTGTTTAGTTCTTTTTTTGTAACAGATTTAATGTTTAGTATAGAGCTTAGAAAAAATTTGCAGTGTGAGATAGGCAAGAAGGCAACATCAGCACAGGAAGGGATTTGAGAATGTAGTACTAAAGTAGGAATTATTGCAACAATTTTAACAGAAAACATTTGTAGCTGAAGGGCTGATGCCTCAGATGACAAATTTGTTCCTCTTGCATAAAAAATAATTAATTCTTTACTGTTTACATGAAACCCGGAATTTTAATTGTTGTGTATCAAATCAGCCATTTTTAGTTATTTCAAATGAACAAAGTCCTTTCAATCAATTTAAATTCACAATACTTTGCTGTAGCAAAGTATTTTGCTTATTGAAAATATTAAATTAACTTGAAATTAAAACTAAAATAAAATCTTCAAGAAACGTTTTTCATTTTTTTTTAAATTCATTTTAAACATTAATATCTCTTTTCATTTGAGGTACCTTTATATACATATATGTTGTTTGTATCATATTATTTTGCCCTGTTTTTTTTTTCTCCTTTTTGTTATTGTTAATTGATAATTTTGTCAATTACTTTTAACTATGGCTGACTATTCAACAGGTTATGAGCCCAGGCTCTGTTTTAATGGTAACAAATCCAAATATGAATCAGGCAAAGTAACATTTTTAGGCTATATAAGAATCCCAAAATGACACAAAATTATCTTTGCATCATCCGATCATTCCAGTGTTGAACATTACCATGAAAAGAATGCAGAGTTGTTCACCGAGTTAATTCAATTTCTTGATTACTGAAGTTTGTTTCTTATTATAAGAAACCCCTGACAAGAAAAGAAAAAGACTTCTAAACTTTGAGGGAGCATTACCAAAGGGGTAAGGGAGAGGAACATGAATGCACTTATTTGAGTAGTGTGGATTACAACTGACTGGAATGACAGCTAAAGACCACCCCAAATTCATAGACAAATTCTACAGATGCAAGATGGGATTTCTTCCCAACCAATGAAAAAAGGACAATTCTCAGTCTTATCCCCACATTTTTGTTCTTTCTTGCCTTGAAGTCAGGCTATAACCACTTGACTGTATCCATTTTGCATGTAAACAATTTTCTTATATTGTGAAATTTTTTGATTAGTTGCTTTGCTTTTGTCCTACAGTGTGTGCATATATATATATATATATATATATATATATGAAGAAATATAGTCTTAAGGTATGCTATATTTATGGGATAAAGTGCTCAATATCAGAGATAGAGCATGTGGAAATATAAAAGTGAACATAGAAGTCAACACTTAGAGGCGACAGTCTGTTTCATGCTATATGCAATTGTCAGGCCACGTGGCCTGACGATTACATATAGCATGAAACAGACTGTCACCTCTAAGTGTTGACTCCTATGTTCACTTTTATATATATATATATATATATATATATATATATATATATAAAAAGAAAGAACAGTAACATATATAATCCAGTGTCCTTATAGATATTTTTATTTTTACAAAATAGTGCTCAATGTAAATTTACAGAGCATTAATATTATAAATTAATTGATTTAAAAACCATATTTTAAATCAATTAATTTATAATGCACACACTATTATTTTACCCTGTTTTTATTTTTTCCCTCTTAGACTGTTGAGATTTTTATCAATTCCACTCATTGAGAATTTTCTCAACTACATGTAACCATATTGGATTATTCTACACAGACAAAATGCAGGAATGAAAGTTTTAATTGATAAGTACAATAAAGACTTTTTTGACCAGATAATGCTCTAGTCTGATAATAAAAGTGTTTAACATATTCTACATCCAATAAAATTGAGTTTTTCTACTCAATGTTTTAATAAAGTATCATTATTGAATTCAAATATCTCCTATTTCTTTTTATGCTCTTTTTTGTCATTTTTCATAGCTTCAGATGTGTATTGTTCAGTTATTTTTTTTAAATTATTGATCATTAATTTCATTGCAATATTTTCTAATTCCATTTAATATCATCTTTAATCACATTTCCCCAAGTCATAACTTAAAAGTCATTTATTAGTTCAATGATGAATTGTTATGAAATCTTGGAATAACTAATGTATTAAGGATTACAATGATGTTGAGTTTTAAGATGTGTATTATGAATTTCCATATTTTAAATTGAGGAGTCAAATCTGATAAGACATGACAAAAGAAAAAGATTGGCAAATCAAGAAGGAAAAATAATTCAAAATCGCAACAATAGAAAGCTTGTTGGGAAATCCTTAAAATCTTAATGAATTGTACCAGTACCATACAATGTTCCTGGAACAGATTCTCAGAGACTTTATTGAGCGACCCGGGAATGTGATGTTTATATGTAGATGGAAATAAACATGGGAAGAACATTTACACTAATGTCATCAACCCAATCTTCAGAAACATCAACATGCAGATTGACTACTCTGAGTTCAGTTCAAAATTCAAATATCACCTGAAAAAGGTCAGAATGTACAATAGCCAAACATTGTGAAAGAGACAATAAAGATGAGAACAACAGTCTGAACAATGTAAATAGTGTAAATAATGAAACATTATTATTATATTTTAAAGTAATTTACATTATCTTGGTCCAATGGCAAATTATTTAAAAGAAGAAATTGTAGATGATACAGTCATATAATTAAAGCATATTCTTAGCTATTATTTGACACATAAGTAATCTACCAGGAATAGAAATTACACACACACACATACATACATATTATTTACATGATTTGGACTATTGTCCGCATCTTTGTCGGCATATTTATTACAACGTTTGGCCGTGAGTGTGAGTTCAATACCCGGTTAAGGCAGTGGAGAACTTTCAGAGGGAAATTAACAGGAGATAACTGACATCCATTATACATGGCACGTGGAACTAGAACAGTCTACCCCAGTGAGCAAAATAAAGGGTTAAGTTCGACATTCCAACCACCTGAAGAAGGGCAGAAATGTTGTAATAAATATGGCAACAAAGATGAGGACAATAGTCCAAATAATGTACATAATACCTTATCTCAGAAATATTGACAGATACACACATGCATGCATATATATATATATATATATATATATATATATATATAAGAGCAAAAGAATTGAAAATGCAACTGGAGTCTTCAAGAATATTTATTTACAGTACCTTTACTGGTTACACAGTTTTATGATTTTCAAAAATTAAATTGAGATGGAGAGATGTGAGACTACTAACTGGAGTTTGAGAATTCTTTTCATTTTAAGCCAAAAAAAAAAAATGGCTCAGATTGCTATCTATTTAGAATGCAATCTAATTGGTTGATTGTGATCACATGATGATCATAAAATTTTGTTGTCAAAAATTCATAATGTCATGGTTCAGTGAGTAGGGCCAATGTCAACAAAGGTCCATTAAAATAGAATTCCTGACACTTGAACTACTTAACACATTGTTGAACCATTGTGGTCATTAGCCATGCTCATTGAACCATGACATTCTCAATTTTGGACAATAAAAATTTTATGATTATCAAAAAAATTTATTTGTTAGGTTGGGGGTTGTAGAGCAATGTAGCACAGTGGTTATCAGCACAAAATTGAATCAGTTTTTTAGAAGGAAAACTGAATTCCAACTGGTGCCACAAAGAGCATTCCTTGCACCAAACAAGACAAATATTTAAAGCACATGCTTGGCCATTACTTGTCATTAATTGATTAGGTTTTTTTTTACAGTTTATCAACCTTTTAAAGCCAAAAAATATTTTTAGATTGCAAGAATTTAAGGGATATAATAATGATTTACAGTCCTACTAATTAACCCATATCTGGGGGAAGAAGAGGTGGATTCATACTTTTCTCAAGGGTATTTGCACATAAGTGAATATAACACTTATTAACAATTCCGAGCCATTACCCACTGCACCACTCACATATCCAAGCTTACAGCACATGACATTGCTTAATTTTGGTGGTCATACAAGAACAGGTGTTTCAACCTGATATCACTGTAAGCCTCTTATCATGAAATCTTGTAGTGAGTAATGTATTAGAAATTAGAACATTGTTGAATTTTAAGATGAGAATTATGAATTTCTACATTTTAAACTGACATGTCATATCTCATAAAATATGACAGATGAAAAAATGGCAAATCATTGGGGAAAAATAATTCAAATTTGCAGCAATTAAAAAATCATTTTGAATTCTTTTAAATCAAGATGAACTGAACAGTGATCTACCAAATATTACCATTAGATAAACTGGTATAAAAATAATACAGAGGTTGTCACCTAATTGCCTTCTTGAAATGAGCAAAGTCAAACTAAATTTAATGATCAATTTCTGACTAAATATAAAAAAACTGTGATAATTGTCTTTTCTGTTTTTTGTTTTTTTTGTTTTTTTTATAAAATAAAAAATAACCAAGATTTCAAAAATAAAATAGATTATTCAAAATGGAAGTATTATTTTTATATTTTACAAGAAGTTGAATTATCTTTGGTCCAATGACAAATTATCTAAAAAGAATTGTAGATGATACAGTCAAATATTTAAAGCATATTTTTGGATATTATTTCATAGAAATTATGTAATGCATTAGGAAAATTTAATGATTTTGAATTTTAAGATGAAAATTATGAATGCGCATATTTAAAATATCAAGTCATATGTGATAACATATGACAGACAAAATAAGATGTCAAATCAATGAGGAAAAATGATTCAAAGTCACTGAAATCAAAAGCTTGTTGGGAATTCCTTAAGATCTAAATGAATTCACCAGTGATTGCCCTACTTATAATAAGAATTTATATCTGATAGAATATAACTAAAGAAAAAGATGGCAAATCAATGAGGAAAAATAATTCAAAGTCACTGAAATCAAAACCTTGTTGGGAATTCCTTAAGAGATGAACCAGCCACTTATCATTCAAACATTAATGATATTCACTGTTAGAAAGTCAGGAGATTTTTCTCTGAATTCAGTCTACTATCCTCATCTTGGTTGTTACTGACACAACAACTCCTGACATCCATACTATTCAGCCTTCTTCATGTATTTGTCACAGATGGAAAATTTAAGTGAATTTTGAACTTTATTCCATTCACAGGGTTAGATTCTTCTTGTTATGGGGTTCACACTAGATGATTACTAATCTGCAAGGTAGATGCATGGGTGATGTAATGGAGAACAGCTTGGTATGATGAATCAGAATAGAGTTCTAATTTCAATTGAATACATTATATTCACATATATACTCTTAGGAAAGGTATCCATTTCTTCTCTCCCCAGCTATGGGTAAATAACAAGACAGACTGCCTGATAACTTTGATTGGCAACCACTCTATAAGAAGGAAAACTCTGAATTCAAACCAGCCTGGAGAGGGTTGGTCTCTGTCAGGCTACCTTACCCAAGACACACCATTGCTGCTACAGCTGGAGTATGTGGTACCTCTATGACTCTAATAGACTCATGATTCATGAATATGCATAGTATCAATGCAGAACAATCTAAAATGGCCTTCTTTTGATGAATAAAGTTTTTTTCTAGTGTTTACCTGTGTACTTTTATATTTGAATTCCATAAGATGACCTCTACAATGCCCTAGAAAATGGTTTCACTTCTGCATATATTCTCATGTAACTTTTTAGACTGGAATTCATTGAAAATGCTGACACAGATATAACAAAATTGTTTTCTCTCCTATATGTATTTGCATGTGGATGTTTAAATACTCTAAAAAAAGCTGAGGCACAGATAGTGAAGGCTATGCAGTATGTTTTTGTAGGTATGCCTTTAAAATTGAATTGTGAAAATCTTGATCCACACACTTAACAAATGAATGGCTTTGCAACTGTATGTATTCTCATGTGTTTTTTTAACATGGAATTCTGTGAAAATGCTGATCCACACACCTGACAATCAAATGGTTTCTCTCCTGTATGTATTCTCATGTGTTGTTTTAAATGAGCTTTCTGTGAAAAAGCTGATTTGCACACTTGACAAGCAAATGGTTTCTCTCCTGTATGTATTCTCATGTGTTGTTTTAAACTGGAATGATGTGAAAATGCTGATCCACACACTTGACATGTAAAAGGTTTTTCTCCTCTATGTATTATCATATGGTTTTTTAAACTTGAATTCTGTGAAAAGGCTGATCCACACACTTGACAAGAAAATGGTTTCTCTCCAGTATGTATTCTCACATGGTTTCTTAAACTGGAATTTTGTGAAAATGTTGATCCACACACTTGACAGGAAAATGGTTTCTCTCCAGTATGTATTCTCATGTGAACTTTTAATGTTGAATTTCGTGAAAATTCTAATCTACACACCTGACAAACAAATAATTTTTCCTGTTTATGTATTTTCATGTGTTTTGCTAAAATGGATTTTTGTGAAAATTTTGATTTGCACACTTGGCAAATGAATGGTTTCTCTCCAGTATGTATTCTCATATGGGTTTTTAAACTGGAATTGTGTGAAAATCCTAATCCACACACTTGGCAAACAAATGGTTTCTCTCCTCTGTGTATTCTCATGTGGGTTTTTAAACTGGAATTCTGTGAAAAAGCTGTACCACACACTTGACAAGAAAATGGTTTCTCTCCAGTATGTATTCTGATGTGAACTTTTAATGTGGAATTCAGTGAAAATTCTAATCCACACACTTGACAAGAAAATGGTTTCTCTCCTGTATGTGTCCTCATGTGTTGCTTTAAATGTGCTTTCTGTGAAAATGTTGACCTGCACAATTGACAAGCAAATGGTCTCTCTCCTGTATGTATTCTCATGTGTTGTTTTAAACTGGATTTATATGAAAATGCTGATTTACATACTTGACAAGTAAATGCTTTTTCTCCTTTGTGCATTTGAATGTGTTTTTTCAATTGTGAACTCTGTGAAAAGGCTGATCCATTTATTTGATGAGGAAATGCTTTATCACCTGTGGGTACTTCCATTTGGCTTTTCAAAATTGAAATCAGTGAATATCCTTTAAATGATTTTTTTTTTCTCTGCTTTATCCACATGTAGCTTTTCAAGTTTGAATTAGATGAAAATGCGCATCCATAGTTTCTCTTTCAGTAAGTTCTCTTCTATCTTGGGTGTATCTTCTCAAGTACTTTTAATTTGAATCCTGTGTAAATGCTGATCCACACGTTTTATAATAATACAAATTCCCTGCACTGTGTGCTTTAATGTCTTTCCAAATTTAACCTCTGTGGAAAAACCTTATCTGTGTACACTTGACAAATCAAGTGTTGCTTTTTAATGAATTTGAAAATGTACATTTAGCAAAAATACTACTGTACAACCTTGGCAAGAAATAGGATTGTTGCCTTTCTGCAGATCCACACACTTAACAAATAAATACTTTCTCTCCCTTGTTCATTTGCATGTGCATATTGAAATACAAGCTCCAGGAAAACATTGATCTACACACTTAACAAGGAAATGTTTTCTCTTCAACATGTACTTGTATGTGGGCTTTTTAAAAGTGAAATTTCTGAATATTCAAATCAATAGACTTTAAAAAATGATTTCCCCTTCTCTGTATCAATATGTGGATTTCAAGTTTGAAAATGTGCATCCATATTTTCTCCTTCAGTAAGGTATCTTCTATTTTCTGTGTATCTGCTTGTGTGGGTTTAATTTGAATCCTGTGTAAATGCTGATCCTCAAACTTTATAAGAATATGGTTTCTCTCCAGTGTGTGCTTTTGTATCTCTTTAAATTTAAACTTGAAAAGAAAAGCCTATTTGGACAATTGACAAGAGACTTGTCACTCTACAGTGTGTATTTAAATGTATGTTAGAAAAAGTGAATTTAGCAAAGAAATGCTAGTATAAAACTTAGCAAGAAATACTACTGTTTCCTTTCTGTAGTTTGACTGTTTTAAAAACATGAAAGCTATCAAAATGCAGATCTACACGTTTGTAAGAATATGTTTTCTCTTCTTCAACAGGAGATTGTTTACTTCTTCCCAATTGAAAAACATCGTTCTTCACGATAATTGATATCTGTGAAAAAAGAAGATGTATTATTAAATAAAAAAAAAAAGAAATTCATTTATTATTTGCAAATTATAACTCACTTGTGTTTTAATGAACTGTAAAATATCATGTCACAAAAATGTTATACTAAGGTTCAGGAAACATACATCTAATTTAAATATAGAAATTTTCACCTTTCTTTATCAGATTAATTTCCTCATCCTGGTAATTAGCATTGCAATGGCTATCTTATTTTTGGGAAGTTTGAACTGAACACTTTATTCAATACAAAGCATTTGATTCTTCTATTTATGCTGGCCATGTTACAAGATTTTTATTATGCATTAAATTCAAAGTTGAACTAAAAATGGAGCCTAACACTGTGTTCTTGAATAGGGTCTTGCCAATGTGTTCACATGCATAATTTTACATGTGATTCTGCAAAAATGCTAATCTATACATTTCACATGAAAATGGTTTTTCTCCCAGATGTCTTTTTTCAAATTTAAACTCTGTGAAAAATGGCTTATCTACACACTTGACAAATGAAATGTTACTCTCCACTTTGCATTTAAATTATTTAGAAATGTCAGTTTAGTAAAAATGCTAATGTACAGTCTTGGCAAGAAACAGGTTTGTTTCCTGTCTGCAATTTTGCTTATTTTAAATATGAATGCTATCAAAATGCAGATCCACACATTTCTCAAAATAAGCTTTCTCATTTTCAGTTGTCTTCCAACTTGAATATTGTTATTCTCTACAACTGATATGTGTGAAGAAAGAAGACAAATTATTAAAGAAAGTGTGATGAAGAAAATTACTGCTTACATCGTCACTCAAATTGCCTCTGTCCCTTGCCCCCTATCCACAATACAGCATATCCATCTTATATATTCAAGATAATTTTCATTTTTCAATTTGATAAGAAAGATTGAACCAGATCAAATTTTTTTTTCAGAAATACCATAAGCTTTCAACTTTTGGAAACAACCAACATTCCAAACCCTGTCACATGCCTTCCAGATATCCAAAGCAACAGTCCGAGTTTCCCCATTTTTATCTAAAGCTTTGTAAACTCTTTCAATAATAATCATTAATACATCAGCAGTTGACCTAGAGAAGTGAAAGCCATACTGCTTATCTGAAACTGATCAAACTTACCATTGAGACAGAAGTAAATAGTTGTGTCATCAGCATAGATATGGAGTTGAGAACTGATGGCATTGGGAAGGGTGTTGATGAAAATTAGGACCAAAAGTAGGTTTAAGGATCTAGATAAAAAGACCTTGAAGTGTGGCGATTCAAGCTTTACATTTTGCCCTTAGCTAAGAAGGATTGAATCAAATCAAAATTATCCAGTATTACCCTAACCTTTTAACTTGTTAAGAAGAAGAGCATTCCAAACCGTGTCAAATGTCTTCAAGATATCCAAAGCAACAGCCTGAGCTTCACCATTCTTATCAAAAGCTTGATAGACTCTTTCAATAATAATCATTAATACATCAGCAGTTGACCTAGAGAAGCGAAAGCCATACTGTTTGTCTGAAACTGATCAAACTTACCATTGAGACAGAAGTAAATAATTGTGTCATCAGCATAGATATCAAGTTGAGAACTCGATTTATTAAACTTATTAATGATTATTTATTTATTAATTTATTATTTATTTATTAGATTGATCATTGAAATACTTGGCAAAACATCATCTAAATGGCAATCAATTCAAAGTTTATAAAATGGTAAATAATAAGAATTTCCTTATAATTGGTTCAGATATTTTAATAATTTAGTAAATGTTTATAAATTTATGCATAAAAAATTGTTTTCCTATTTATTTCTTTATAAATTGATAAATGATAACTATTGCATTAGTTTTAATATAATTGTATTAGTTTTTAGAATGTTGTAAATATGAAATTATTCTTGTAAATAAACAATCTAATAAATAAATAGTTTATTATTTTTGTTGTAAATTCTCAAGAAAAAAAATAAATTTTCTTTCATCATATGCTTAGGTTTTTTTGTTACAATTCTAATGATCATTTTTTTAAAGCAATAAACATTGCCAAAGAGTGAAGATAGTTAAAATAATAATGGTGTCAAGGGAAAAACCATCCTTTGGACACATTTCTCTACTTATATTTTATTCTTTATCTTTCAATTTTGTTTTCTTCAAAGATGTCCCTGTGTTAATATGCCTGTACACAGACAAATTAGTTTTATTGTTGATCAACATTCTCATAATATGGAAAAATATAAGCTAAAAATAAATGTAATAAATAAATAATGTTTATTAACATTATTTATTACATTTATTTACACTATTCATTTTTGTGTATTAGAATGGATGGCAAAACATCAGCTAAATGCCAATTGAAATGAACTTTATAAAATGGTAAATAAGGGTTTCCTTATATTTGGTTCACATATTTTAACAATTTTGTTGTTTATAAATTTTTAGGAATAAAAAAAAGTTTTCATATTTATTTGTTTATAAATTGGTAAATGATAAATATTGCATTGCAGCATTCAATACAATTCTTAGTTTTTAGAATGTTGTGAATATGAAATTATTGTAAAAAATAAACAATTTGATAGTGTTTCAGTTTTGTTGTAAATTCTCAAGAACAAAAAATATGTAATTTTATGTACAGTGTATAAAAGAAACCCGGATGTAAGAGAGATTTTCTCTGGTCCCAAATTAGAGCCATACTTACTACTTACCTAAACAAAATAGACCAAACCCGGATATAAGAGAAACCCGGATATAAGAGACTTCTTCTCTGGTCCCGACAATGTCTTATATCCGAGTTACACTGAAATATAAAATAGCAATGAAATTTTGATAAAATCTACCGTTTTGGAGTTATCGACAGTAAAAGTTCGGACTGAGCGCAAATTAATAAGTTAAGACTAAGAGTAATAAAATTGTAAGAATGTAAATAAGGGTCTTATTTATTTATTGATTCTTACAATTTTATTACAATATCAAGTTTTCTTTTCTGTCAATCAGATGTTTGCCAATTCAAAAGAAAACTGACTCAACAAATGGGTAAAAAAAAAATCGCGTTTTCTGTGGAGGTAACTACAATTTCATTATTATTTCAACACATTTTTAGTGTTGTTTTATCTTTACAAGACGAAAATTTGGTCTCTTATACTGGAAGAAAGATTGAAAAATAAATTCACTTTTTAAAATTTAATATTTTTTTTAAATTAATATTTTCCGACAATTTTCGTTGGAGATACCTATTTTATTTTTGAATAAAAAAACGTAAAAAAAAAATAGGTTTGTTTAGCAAAAAGTAATTTCACAGCAAGGATGAATAAAAAAAAAAAAAACTGATTTCATTTATTTAAATTTAATTAATTAGATTTTTTTAAAAATGTAATCAGTTTTCAAGAGAGACAAAAATCCTAAATTAGCTTTATTTTTTTTTTTGCTGATAATTTTTTAAATCAACAGAAAATAAAATAAAATATTTTCGTATAGCTAAAAAAAAAAAAAATATTTAATAATCTTTTAATTGTTTTTACTTGAGTAAATATTCTGGCTAGAGTGTAAAATTTAGTCAGTGTAACTGTAAACTTTGTAAACTGTAAGTTAATTTAAAGTGTACTAGTGGGTGGAAATAACGATAATTTAAAAAATTTGTAAACAAAGAAATTAAATTAATTAACGTTAAACTTACATTTTTACTGTCTTTTTTTTTTCGTCTGATTTGCTTTCCTTAGGACCAAGAAAAATTAGAGATAAAGGAAAAGCTGTAAAATTTGAAATAGACTAATGTTTTAGGGTTAACTTAAATTACATTTATTAAAATTAAAAATTAAATTAACCGTCTTTTGCAATCAATGCCAAATGTTTTTCGAAATTGCACAAATCAAGGGAGATAATTCAGGTGAAATTTTGTTTTCATTTTTTCCATTATTCGCAAAAATATCGATACAATAGGAACAATTTTAAAGAATTATTAAAATTTATACTTTTTTTTTAAGCGTTTCATACCCCAAGCAAGCAATAATGAAACTAAAATGCAAGGAGTTACAAAGAGTGAAATTAAAAGATATTGAGAAATAGACTGAGAATGGGAAGGATTGAGGAAAGGACAAAAAAAGGAACAAGTTTCAACAAAAAGACACAAGGTGGCGATTGACGCTGCATTTTTGAAGATTGTAGTTACGGTGGAATAATGGATAGCAGCTTGGATTGAGGAATCGTAGAGCTAATTCGAACTCCAGTCAAATCCATTACATTCACTTACATGCTAATAATACCCTTGAGAAAGGATGAATCTTCATCTTCTCCCCTCTCCAGCTATGGGTTAAAAATAGCATGACAGACCGAGTTCTATTGCTAGGAAATTTGTCACGGCTTTCCTGCATCAAAGGGTTGAAGTTAAAAGTAGTGTTGAGGTTTAAATTTCTTGCGAAAAAACGCAAGTAAAACTGCAAGATTAGAGCGGACAATGTCTCTCATTTAGGCGCGTACGAATAAAGAAAAAGCTCCAGCTCGGTGAGTAACAACAAAAAAAGAAAGTGTTTATTTACAACATATACAGAAAAAAAAGGGTAAAGTGATAAAAGGAGAATTAGGAGAGAAAGAAAGGGAAAAGAGAAAATGTTCTTAACTTAAAAAACTAAAAAGGCTTAAAATATTTCTTTGAGCGTCTAAAAGAGTTCTTTAAGCGATTAGAGAATATTATTGTTAAGGTTCAGATAGATACACTCACAGTTCTTGTAGAGTTGGAAATTTGTTCGGAGATGAAGGAATCCTGCAGCTGAGTGAGTTTTTTAGGTCGACAGCAGAAGTCCAGTGGGCTCGTCAGAAGGAGTGGTGAAGAGATGCAGCTTTGGATTGGTCTTGCTTGAATAGTGGACCGACGTTCGTTTTTGACAGCCCTTTTTAGTAGTTCTTCTTTGGTGAAAGAGATGATGGAGCTTCCTAATGTCGACCTCACAGACGGTGGGCAGAAATCTCACTGTCGAAATAGGCAAAATTCTCCAAATTTATGGAGTTTTGGTAGGCTCCAATGGATCGGGGACTTTTCCCTCCAAAATCGTTGTACAAATTTCCTGGCCCCTCTATTGGTCAGAAAACACATTCTTATCTCTGATAAGAATCAGGGCCTTGGGAGCCGGTTTTGAAAGTAATGAAAACAGGTTGAAGTGAAGCAACTGTGAGGTTTCTCCCAGATTTTATGGCTCCATGGAAAGAATAATGGTGGTGGAATTCCTTTTTATTTTCCAGCTCTCTCCTTAGTCAGAAAATATATTCTTATCTCTGATAAGAATCAAGGCCTTGGAAGCCTGTTTTGAAATTAAAAAGAGATTGGAGTGAGGATAGAAAAAATAGAGCGAGAATGTGAACTTGTGAAATTGTTGTTCTCAAATTAAATTCCAACACTATAGCCTTGGATAGCAACTGGTCTACCGCAGAAAGAAATGGCAATCTCCTGTCAATCATGTATTGAAAAATACATAATTGCCTAAGAGTGTATCACGCATAGCACATAACTGACTGAGTTATCAGGGAAGCAAGAAATTGATACACAGGTGGGAAGTGTGAGAAAAGAAACTGTTTTTAGAGTTGAGGTATCAGTTGCATCTAGATAGTTTAACAGTAAAACGGGGAAACCTAGTTGTCAATCTAGGTTAACGTTAAAAAAAAAAATTCATGTAGTTGGAACACCAGGGAAAATGCACATCAGAGCAGTTGCCATGAGAACATTTGTAAAAAAGACAGTGGAAAAACCATGTCACGTTGATGAGAAAGTGACTGGTCAGGATCAGTTAAAGACCCTTCTTTGAATTTTGTCAAGAATCTTGAGATGTATAGCAGGAGCACCTAACCAAATATGGCAACACCAAAGTGATGAAATTAATCGTTTTGTTTTTGCAATTATCAAAAATAGAAAATTGGAGACACTGTAAAATTAACGTGCTGTTAGTGACTTTGAAGGTCATTGTGTTTTCCACTCTTTTGACATTTAAAATAAATCTGGGTTTCCCTTGTATTTGCTGAGTGTTTCCCAGCAGTGCCTGTCATAGTTTCACGTGTTCACATGGCCAGTTCTGATTACCTACGAATGGTACTTCTAATGTTTTTACTACTAGGACCTCAAATTTTGAGTTATTTCTTAGGTGATTTTTTTTTCTTTCTGACCTTTAAAGATAGTAGATATTTTCATTGTTAAATTTTGTATATTAAAATAAACACAAAAAAACATTCTCAGTAGATTTCTGGTGTGCCCTAATTTAGAAATAAAATATGAAAACATAATATGAACAAAAAGAAAAATGTAAATTAAAAGAAGCCTTTCGCTTTCCTTAAAAATACATATCTCTTTTCCTCATGCTCACACTCACTCTCTCTCTCTCTCTCTCTCTCTCTCTACTTCTCTCTCAACTAATGAGAAGGCAACTCTCATATAAAAAAATGGAAGAAGAAAAGACTGAACAACTCCTGCAAAATGGAAGTTTACTAGTCTGGGGTCTAGTCATTCTCACTAGAAATCTACCAAAAATCAGAAAATAAATAAAAGAATTTTGGCCAATCAAAAGAACAAAGAGACTTTTGATGTCAGACAAATCCAAACTTCATGTCAAGTAGCCTAGAGCCTTTCAAAATTGTATATAAGGAGACATAGGTGGAGGAGACAGTCAGAAACCAGCCTGAGTGTGTTGCTCAGGTTGTATGGGAGATTTGGCTAGAAAAAAAAAGAAAGGAAGATAAAAGTGTTTAACATCTCCTGCCAATACCTCATAATTAATTGACTATTCCATTTTGATTTCAAAGAAAAACAAAAAACATACTACTCTAGATGTAACAACTCTGTTAGAATGTTGTGTAACAACTCAAATTCTGACAGAGAGACTCTCTCCTGGGACATCTAGTGAGTGGTTTTTAACACAACCAGTGCTACTTTCGCCTTGCTGACTGTTCAACTTCACCTTACTTTGACTTAAGTCGCAAAGTAGGAATATTGATGCAGGACTGACACTCTTTGCTTAAAACATGGTGAGCAAGAGTGGGGGGTGCCAAAAGTTGGTGCATTTGTTTGATTTATGCAGAAATGTGTGTTTTATTACATTTAGTACAAATATCATAGTATATGAAGTTTTAATCTGAAAAGCATAGCCATTTGTATTTTGTGAGCCACTACTTGAGAAATGTTTGCTTTCTTTTGGAAGATGAAGAGGATTGCAACTCATCCACAGTTGACTCCTCAGGCTCAGTCAAAGAGGAGAGGTGTAGGTACAAACTGTGTTGAGTTACACTCAGAGGACTGACCAGGCTCTGGAAGAGGTAGGAATAGCAGAAAATGCAGCCACAATAGTCTGCTGACCAGCAATGGGTTTTATCTTTTCCTTCAGTGGCATTCTTATAACTTTCCTCTTGTTCACAGAGAAAAAAACAGAATCTCACCTGATGTGTGATATATTCCATTGCAATTTTGTGGAACCAACTCCCAAGAGAACGCTTTCCAGATCATTAGAATCTTAAGCTACTAAGATCTAAAGTCAACTGTTATTTTCCGAGCATATCCCCATAAACTGTTCCTCTTACCCTGTAACCCTCTATTTCTTATTTAAAAAATAATTTTAAACCATAGGCGTTGTGTTTTGGGTGGAGGTCTCTACATTAAACTACATATTTCAAATTTTCAATTATGTCTTTAAAATAAACTCTTGTGATGAACATTAATAGGTATAATTTAAAAAAATATTTTTTGAGTTGTGTTGAATTGTTTTATATATTTCTTGACAGAAGATAATGAATGATGTCGCATTTAAAATTTCGAAGATGGTAGTTGATAGGAAAGCAAGAAGCTGGAAGAGTGATTCACAGGCAAGAAATGTTAGCATAGACCTTATTGTTACATCTATCAATTTCAACAGAAAAATAACATCTCGTACTGTGCTTAAATTCTTGAAGTTAAGTGACCAAAGAGGAAAGCTCATCAGAACAAATGCCATGAATAATAGTTTTGTTTTTTTTTTGTTTTTTTTTATAATGGAATCCCTCCATGCAAGGCAGTAATGCCACAAAAACACAAGGGTTTACAGGGTTCAACCACAAATAAAAGCTGTTAAACAGTTATTTTAAGCCTTGGGTTTTGTTCATTTCACGCTCACTGCCGAGCATATACACACAAGCAACCAGGAAAATTCTTAGAATATATTGTTTTGGTTTCAACATATAAAATAAATACATTATACTTAAAAAAATAATATAAGTAAATACATATACAAGCTTTAATATAAGCATATAAATATATGCGTGGCATCCATTTGGTCTTGACAGTTATGTCTCAGCTGCTGATAGTGATGCAACATGTTTTTTCTTTATGTCAAGAAAACCTTCATTTCTCCTCTCCCTGCTCCAACTCTTGGTGTAAATAGTGTCCACAACATGACTGATTGTTGGCTAAATCTTCCCACCTCTCAATGTTCATTACCCTTATGTCTCTTTTGCAGATGTCCTTGAATGGAAAATGAGATCACCCTCTTGCTAGCAACCAGTTTCCCATACAGAAGAACCTTCAGAACCCTCCCATCCAGCATACATGTCCAAGTCAGCACTGTCGAAGAAGGGTGTATAAGCTGGGTAACTGGGTACATGTGAGAACTATAGCATTGGTGACCCAAAGTATCTCAAACAGCAAAGTTGAATGGTGCTAAGGTGAACCTCTATGGAAATTTTTACAATAAATAGGTCTGTTGGTAATTTTATATATATATATATATGTATTGCTGGTATTTTTACTATAAAAATGTATTTTTATACTTTCATAGTGTCTTGTTTGGAGTTTCACTATTTACCCATAGCTGGGACCCTAACAGGTGCTACCACCCTGAATCAGTGTGGACCAGGGAACAATAGCAATTAAGAGGTGGTTCCATGCTTCTCAAAACCTCCACTTTCCCTGATTAGAGGCCTTTCTGTCAAATGTAATTTATGTAATTAACTCCTGTCTGGAATAGAGGCTCCAAATCTTGTTGTTGTAGAGCAGCACTTTGACAATGTATGCTCTATAGACTGCAATATTGGTGTTTGAAGTAAGTTTTCTGTTCTCCCAGATTCATGAGGTCAGCCTAGCAAATGTATTGGCAGCCTCGTCTAATCCATCTGTTGACCTCAGTGTCTAGAGAGAGGGTGTCTGAAAAGGTGGAGTGTGGAATGAGAATTCCTGAACCACCTCCAGTTCATAGTTGTTGATCTTGATGTTGGCCGGCGGCTCAACACCTTGCACCATCATGTTATTTTTCTTCAGACTGATGGTCTGAGTGAACACATGACAGGCTTTTGAAAAATTATCCATTAGTTGCAGAAGTTGCTCTTCAAGGAGTGCTGCCAGAGCTGCATCTACATCTGCACGTCTCTAATGAGCACCTCATGGACTTTGGATTCCGTCTGTTCTTGTGTGTTATTGGTTTCAGTTGAAGCCCCAAATGCATGTTTCAGCATGACCATGAAGAAGATGTCAAAAGAGGTAGGTGGAAGCACACACAACCCTGTTTCACACTGGTGTAGATATTGAAAGTCTCTGAATAAGAGTCACCAAATTATATGACACCCTTCATATCTGCATGAAATGACTGGACAGTCTTGAGGCATTTTGGAGAACAATCAATTCTGTCAAGTATCTTGAACAAGCCATGCCTGCTCACAAGATCAAATGCTTTTGTGAGCTTGATAAAAGTCTCTGTTTCTGGCATTTCTCCTGTAATTGTCAAAGGAAGATCATATCCATCATAGAACATTCCAACTTCATGCCACACTGTGATATTATTATTAGTGAGGGGATGATTAACCAGAATCAGAATCAAGAATTGGAAATATTGGAACTTTTGGGGATACTGGAATTGGCATCAGAATCATAGAATTTTTAACCTAATTTCCAATTCCAAAAATGATACTTTATATTTTTTTGGTTTAAAACTTAATTTTACATTCCTGGTGCTAATGATGAAAAGATATAAATATTTATTGAGTTTAAACTCTCAGTAATACAAACATCTATAGATAATAATAACACCTAAGTTAAGTATGATGTAAATTAAAAAAAAAAAAAAAAAAAAAACAGGAAATGTACAAGTTTCTACTCTGTTCTTGAACTTTCCAAAGAATCTGCTAGTTTAAAGTCTGTTTCAGTTCAAAATAAAAATTTTATTTTTAATTTCTTTTTTAAACATTGTTAATTCACACATTTAATATTATAAATTATTAATTTAATAATTTTAATCAAAATCATGTGATATAAACACAAAATGAATTCACATTGTTGTTCTATTTATTTTAAAGTTTTTTTTGTTTTTTTTTTAATTTATAAAAAAGAAAAACAAATCAAGGTATGGAATTACTGCCAATGTCACATTTGATTTCTACCCATAAAAAATTGACCTTGTGTCACAAATTTTCTTCATGGTGAGGCAGTAAATTACAATAATTTGTTTTTAGTTGCAGTTATTGAAAAGATTTATTTTGGTTTACATGGCATACAATGTAAACAAAATATAAATCTTCTATTAAAATAACTAAAACTTAAAAAAGTAAACATTCTTTTTATGAAACTTAAATTTGTTTCTATGAAATTCATGTATTTCTTGAAATTTTATAGTTTTCAGAACAGATTTCATCTTCATTTACTTTAAAAATAAACAACCCCCCCAAACCTTTATTTGAAGTCCCCCCCACAAAAAAAAAACTTTCACAAAAAAGTTTGTATTACAAAACCTAAAATTTAATTTCCATAAAAAATTTTATTTAATTTTATTACACTAATATTTTTTTTTTTTTTTGCATAATTGAACATTCCTGTGTTAAATTATTATTGCATTAAAAACATTTTGAACTTTTATCTCTCATTCCTCTTAAGAGCCAAAACTGATGCAAGTTTCATAAGTACAAATGTACAAAAAAAAGTTAGAGTATTTTTATCCTATCTTTTATCTGGGGTGATTAAGCTATGGCTTGTTTGCACTTTTAACAAGATTTGTTTGGATATTTTTTAAATAACACTAGTAAAATTTCATCTTCTAAATAAATAACTAAAAAAAAAAATTGATCCCATGCAAAAAACATACACATTTACAGTTGCTCTCATTCTTATGAAAATTTGTTGCGGGCCCCCGAAGGGTGGGGAAATGTGGCCAGTGTGGCTTGATTTAAATTAATCAAAGAAGGCCCATAAGCATTTAAAAATTTATTTATTTACAACAAAATACAATTTAATCACATAAATTAAATTGAATGCAGGATATTGATTCTATTTGAATCAAACAGAATTAATAGATAGCAACTGAAAAGAAAATGAACAAATGTCCCATACGAAACAAAGTTAACACAAAATTCACATAACAAATAATAACATGAAATAAGGTTCCTGAAAGAAATTTTAAAGTAAAATTTATACACTTATATGAACGTAACAAAGATCTGTAGCAGAACCCCTGGAGGGAACACAATATAATATGGTCTGACCGCCCAAATAAGGATGAGTCACAAGAGGCCCACTAACATTTTAAAAATAAAAGATGTGAATCTGACAGGTCAACAAGAGGACAACAAACTAAAAATTAATACAAAATTTATTTACATCATATACAAAAGTATGGTTGGTTGGGTTTTATGGCATATCAACCACTGTAGGTCATTTAATGCCAAATTAAGTTTTATATATATATATATATATATATACATATACATATACATACACACACACATACATACACATATATATACCTATATATATATTAAATATATAGTACTATTAAATGTATAGCTGGCAGCATTATTTTTCCAGAAATACATAGCTGGCAACATTTTTTTTTCCAGAAACGTATAGCTGGCAACATTATTTTTCCAGAAACGTATAGCTGGCAATGTTATTTTTTCAGAAATGTATAGCTGGCAATATTTTTTTTTCCAGAAACGTATAGCTGGCAACGTTATTTTTCTAGAAATGTATAGCTGGCAATGTTATTTTTTCAGAAATGTATAGCTGGCAACATTATTTTTTCAGAAACGTAGTGAGGTTTAGGAATTTGTTTTATTAACTTATTAAATTTAATATCATTAATAGTCTCATGTGGTGGAATATAGATAGAACAGATATTTACTGTTTTTTGCAATGTTGTTTTGACAGCAATTATTTGGAGTTCACTGTCTAACAAAAGTATGTGTTCGGATTAAAGAAACATGAACACATAATGAATCAAGTAATGAAGATAGAAATAAGTAAATGAAGGAATACTGACCAGATAGAAGAGCTACATAATCTAACTGTGACTAAATATTAAAAGTAGAGTCCATATAAGTTGGCATGTAAGTCTACGGTTTGAAAGTTCAGTTCATATGTCTGGTAAAAGTTGCTGGTTAAGTCCAATGATGAACCTTCCATAGTATTTTAACCAAAGTGTACGGAGTAGGTTATTTGAAGTCTGGACGATATAGCGAAAGAGTAGAAAGTTCCATTTAAATGTCAGGTGCTGGCATTGAGTAGTTGCTGGTTAAGTCCAATGTTGAACCTTCCATAGTATTTTAGTGTACAAAATAGGTTGTTTGAGTCTGGATGATATGCATGCAGCAATTTCCTAAACCAGTTGAGTTAGGTTGACAGGAAAGCCAGAAGCAGGGACCTATGCATAGCCAGAAGTTCAGGCCTGTTGTAAACAGGTCCATTTATGCTGATCAACAAAGTGAGTTAGGTTGTGATAGAGATGTTAGAAGATAAGGGTCCATGGTAGCCAGAAGTAATAAAGGCCAAGTATGCCAGAAATAAGAGTCTGTGGTAGTCAGAAGTAATAAAGGCCAGGAGTGTTGGAAGATAAGAGCCTGTGGTAACCGGAAATAATAAAGGGCAAGAGTGCCAGAAATAAGACTGGACAGGAAAGCCCAAATAGCATCCAATTGGCAGACAAAAATAAATGGGCACATAACTTAATGCATAATTCATCCAAGTGTCCTGGCCACAAGGGTCAGGACACTTGCATTTCTCTTCCTCCTCGTCCTCCTCCCCTGGTTCAGCAAGAAGTCGACAGGTAATATGACAAGGGAGTGTAATGACATTAACTGGGCCTGTAAAGTACCTAAAATCTCAAGAAAATAAATTCAGAGTTGCTACAAAGTATGAAAAAGTATCAAAATGTTCCTGAAAAATATTCAGACTAAGTTTGTAATACTGAAACAACTGAAAAGAAATTAGGTTTATTATGAATCTAAATGAACTTGTTATATTAAATTGAAGGGAGTGGGGCAACACGATGAAGAGAAGGTCAAGATCATGAAGAGATATAATGTCTGCATGTGAACGGAGTAGCAAGGAGTTACGATAGATCCTTAGATTCAATCAAAGAGTGAAATATATCATAGTATATGGAAAGTAAAGTTTATGTTCAGAATCGAATGTAGTAAAAATGTTCACGTGCTGACAGCAATAAAAGTTTATGAATGAAACAATACAAATTCAGAATTGAATGTTGACAAAAGAGCAGATGTATCAAATTGGTATTAGATAAAGTTCATGTATGGAAGAGTACAAAATAGATGGTATAATATACCAAATCTGTATTACTTAGACAGAAAGATAAATCCCAAAGATTGATATAAAAATGAAGGATACTGACCGATTTTGATGAGTTTGGTGATATGCACCTGGGGTGGTGAAAAGTCACAGATTTTATCGTAAGATTGCAACAGATGCGAAGTTTCATAATTTCTTTATAGTTAATAATTAAATATTGAGTTGCTAGTATTTACTAACATAATGTATTATTCAAACAAAAGGAATATTTAGATTGTGCCGCAATAAACAAACATCTGAGAAAAAATGTAGTTGATCATTAAATCTAAATAAACTCATTACGCCATATAGAAAAAGGTCAGTGATACTACTGAGGAAGGGCAAAGTCAGAAAATATATTTTGTCTGCCATGATAACATGATCGGAGTAGTGAGACGCTATGATAGATTTTGATCATTTTTAATTTTATTTTTTATTTTAATGCTTTGTAACAGTTGAATCTCAGACCTTAGAAAATAACCAAGTTGAATTATTTAGCTTTCAACTTCCTAATATGTTTTAAAATTTATTGTAAATTTTGCTAAAATTGCTTATATCACTTTAAAAAAAAATCTATGGATATGTTTTTACGGTGTTGTCACACTTTTAATCTTTTTTATTTTAGCAAAAAATAAAACACTTTTTGATTCTTTTTAAAAATTAAATTTTTTAGTTGTGAGAAATTCATTTTAGACAGTAAAACTTATTAGTTTAAATTTTTTAGATAAAATTGAAGACACTTTATTATTTATCTATTAAGTTGCTGTAATAATTCATATCCAATTCTTATTAAATGTCTGTAAGCAAATTTAAAATTTGTATTTAGCTTATATACCTTAGAATTTATATTTAGCATAAATACCTTAGAGCACTTTCTGTAGAAATACCTTTTTACTTATTTATAAAGCAAAATGGTGAAAGAATTAATTACTTATTTATAAAGCAAAATGGTGAAAGAATTAATTTAGTTCATTAACTGAAAATAATAAAAGTAAGATTTTACAAGTACAACATAAGTACCTTAGAACATTTTCTGTAGAAATATCTTCTTTTGCTTATTTATAAAACAAAATGATGAAAAAATTTAGATTCATTAATTGAAAATAATGAAAGTGGTAAGATTTTACAAGTACACAATAAGTACTTTACAAGAAAAAATTTAGAGATCCACTGTTTTAAATATATCACTCATGATGGTGTCTGCGAGTTCTTGCTGGATTAAACTGGAAAAGTTAGATAATTGTTTATATTAGCGCCTATGCAAGTTATAAACAGTGTTTAACTGCTGCCTGAGTGAGAAATGCTTCCCAAATCTATGGAAGGTGTCAGCTGTATGCCCGATTTTCAAGAATGCAAGTGAACACTCAGCACCAATGCAATATCGACCCAAAAGGTTTAGAAAAATTTGGAATGGCACATCAAAGACAACACTATCTGGACAAAAATAAACTTCAATAACAAGTGACCCTGTTTCATCTACCTAATGACTTGCATTAGGCTTGACTTGAAATATAATTTTGGCAAAATAGCATAGTATTTGTCTGATCCATGCAAACAGCATTGGATAGCCACCAAATGTGTTCAAAGATACATAAAAGTTACAATTCGATAAGAAGAGTGATAAAGAGTTATAACTTTTAGCATCGAATGAAACAGATTGAGAATCAGATCAGAATGACAGATGGAATGCAAGTGGATATTGATTTAATTTAACTAAAAATGAACCACCCACTTCCTGAAAATTGAAGAAGCAACCCAAAGTTGTATGATCCCTATTGCAACAGCAGGAAAAAATTCTCCATCTGATTCAGTTATTAGAGGGAATGATTATCGAACATGAATATGCATCATCAAAAATATTTGGTGATAATCAAGGTGTAATAGCCCTATTTAAAGACACTGTACACCAATCATAAACTAATATAAACACCTGCACTTCATGGTCACTTTGTCATATTTATTGTCTTGAAAAAATCATATGAGTTCAAACCAGAGTTTATATGGCATAGAAAGGTTGATGATTTGATTCTTGTAGCTGACAGCATGAATTCACTCAATAATGTAAAGAAAATGCTAACCTCAGAATTTAAAATGAAGGATATAAGATAGCACAATCATTTCTTAAGGACAGACCTTAATGTAATTCGAGGATTTGTGAAAATAAGTTACAAAATGTACATAAGAAAAGTTCTAGAAAAATATGAAATGATCAATCACAAGTCAAAGACAACACAATGCGAACAAAGATAAACTTCAATAATAACAGTGACCCTGTTGACACCACAAAATACCCTGATTCAATCAGCAGTTTCATCTATGTAATGACTTGCATGAAGCTGGACTTGAGATATAATTTTGGGAAAATATCATAGTATTTGTCCTAGCCATGCAAACAGCATTGGATAGTCACCAAATATGTTCAAACATACATAAAAGTTATAAAACTATGCTATATAGTGTTAAAGATTTACAACTTTTAGCATTGACAGCATTTAGCAGAATGACAGATGGAATACAAGTAGATACTGAGTTAACTAAAAATGAACCACCCACTTCCTGAAAATTGAAGAATCAACCCAAAGTCGTATGATCCCCATTGACACAGCAAGACAAAATTCTCCATCTGATTCAGTTATTAGATGGAATGATTATCAAACATGAATATGCATCATCAAAAATATTTGGTGACTAGCAGTATGGCCCGGCGTTGCCCGTGCTCGATTAAAAAATCATACGCTTCATACAGCAATCGCTATCACTTGACTTAAAATATTTTTGCCCTTCCTTGCCTTTAAAGGAGTGCCTTTTGCCATGCTGATGTTGCTACATGCTTTACTTCTTGCCTATCTCACACTGCAAATTTTTTCTAAGCTCTATACTAAATATTAAATCTGTTACGAAAAAAGAACTAAACAAAATGAACACAAAATGATCAGCTTTAAAAAAGGACTCATAACTGGAAAAACCGAATGAAAAAAGAATATCAACAACAAATACTTTTTCACACCCAACCCAGTTCTGCAGAATCAATGTTGAGTTTAAGTGCCATGCAGATTTAAATTTTTCCCACATGTGACGAATGCAGCTATCGATTTTTTTTGCATGCGAGTTAACATTCGTGTCAGTCAGCTGTTGGCTCTCACGCTGGCCAATAGAATCTTTCTGCCTATTCATGGCAGCCAGCTATAGGTTCTCACTCTGGCCAGTGCAAAATGGCTGCAAACTACATGAAAACTTCTGTAGAAGCATGAAAAAAATTGATTATTTCCACTATCGATAGGAGTTGGGAAATGCAAAGTCGCTCTCGGCCTTCCCACTAACTTGGAGCATGTGCATATAAATTTTGGTGCAAATCCATTGAAAATTGTGGCCGTGCATTTGTTACACACAAACACATCCTGCCTTTTATAGATAGAGATAATCAAGATGCAATAGCTCTATCTAAAGACACTGTACACCAGTATATCCCAAAGTAAGCAGTATCACCTCCTGGAAGCAGTGTAAATATCCAGGGTGGCAGTGAGAAAATAAGTGTGGCAGTGACATATCTGAACCAATACATACACCACACCCACACAATGTACCTGGAGTGTACCTTGCCTTCACTTTACAGTGTTTCCCATTTACATAACAATTATTATGGGAAATACTAAGATACACATTTGACATGTAATACTAGCACTGAGAAAATCCAATCAAATGTTGACTATAAATTTGGAGTGGGGAGGTAGGATTGTGTTTTTGTTGTAGAGTAGCTAGCACTCATTCAGCACTCTACCAGATGGCTTGGCTCATAGCCTTAAATAGTCTACGATTAAGGACTTCAACAGTTGATTAATAAGTTGATACAAAGCTGATTAATATTTGGACTGATCATACTTCGTTTGGCTATACAGCATTTGACCCTCCTCTATTCCTTGTAAGTTGTCTTGTTAATTATTTTGTAACTTATTGTTCTGTGTTTTTTGTATGTATCCATTAGCACCAGATACTGGTGCTGAATAAATATATTAAGCACTCATTCTTCTCTGTGTATCATTCAGTTTTGGTACACAAGGTTGGGTGGTGATGTTTGGGAACCACTGCTGTACACTGAGTGGAAAACATTTAAAAAAAAATGCCCTTCCAGGTGGTAAAACAGTTTACAAACACATATATGATAACCAACCCCAAAACAAGAGTGAAATAAAAGAAAGATATTTGCTATTCAAACCCTTCTTTTGTATCATCTTATGTATATATTCTCATGTGTGCTTTTTCACAGGGAATTCTCTGAAAATACAAATGCACAAACTTTACAAGAAAATGTTTTCTTTTATATATGTACTTGCATGTAGCATTTTTATTACTCTGTAAAAACTGAGATACACATAGTGTAAGCATAATGCTATTCTATATGCTGTTACATGTCTACTTTTAAATTAGAACAAAATGAAAATGTTGACCCACACACTTGACAAGTGAATGGTTTCTCTCCTGTATTTATTCTCATATAATCTTTTAAAGTGTATGCCCTAGAAAATGCTGATTTACACACTTCACATAAAAATGTTTTCTCTCCATATTTAAATGTGTAATTCTCTGAAAATGCTGATTCACATACATAACAAATGGTTTTAGTGATATTTTTAACACTCTGAAGAAAGGTGAGGCACACGTAGTAGAAAGATAAAGCTACTCTATGTGTTTTCGCATATGTCCTTTTAAACTTGAATGAAATGAAAATGCTAAACCACACACTTGACAAGCAAATGGTTTTTCTCCTGTATGTATTCTCATATGGTCTTTTAAAGTGTATTTTCTGGAAAATGCTGATCCGCACACTTCACAGGAAAAAGGTTTCTCTCCAGTATGTATTCTCATGTGATCTTTTAATGTAGCAGTCTGTGAAAATGCTGATCCACATACATGACAAGCAAATGGTTTCTCCCCAGTATGTATTCTCATGTGCTGTTTTAAAATGGATTTCTGTGAAAATGCTGATTTGCACACTTGACAAACAAATGGTTTTTCTCCAGTATGTATTCTCATGTGCTGTTTTAAAATGTATTTCTCTGAAAATGTTGAGTCACACACTTCACAGGAAAATGGTTTCTCTCCTGTGTGTACTCTCATGTGGATTTTTAAGCTATAACTGCATGAAAATGCCGACTCACACACTTGACAAGGAAATGGTTTCTCCCCTGTATGTATACTCATGTGACGTTTTAACTTGGAATTGCGGGTAAAAGCAGATCCACACACTTGACAGGAAAATGGTTTCTCTCCTGTGTGTATTCGCACATGAATTTTTAAATCATAACTCTGTGCAAATCCTGATCCACACACTTGACAAGTAAATTCTTTCTCTTTTGTGTGAATTTGCATGTGTTTTTTTAAATGTGAACTCCATGGAAATGTCAATCCACACACTTGGCAAGGAAATGGTTTCTCTTCTGTGTGTACTGCCATGTGGCTTTTCAAAAATAAAATCTCTGAATATCCTTATCTATATACTTCAAAAGATTATTGTTTCTCTTCAATCTTTATCCACATGTAGCTTTTCCAGTTTATGAAAATGCACATCCATATTTTCACTTTTGCTAAGGATTCTCTTGAGTGTGTAGCTGCATTCAATCTTGTATAAATATGGTTTCTCTCCACAGTGTGCTTTTGTGTCTCTTACCAAATTTAAACTCTGTGAAAAAGCTTATCTACACACTTTATAAGTGCTACTAAGCAGTGTGTATTTAAATGATGCATGTTCAACAATTTTAATTTAGTAAAAATGCTGGTGGACAACTTTGCTAGGAAATAAGATTGTTTCTTTTGTGTGGGTTTTACAATTTTCACATGAATGTTAGCAAAATGCAGATCCACAAATTTGTAAGAAAATGTATTCTCTTAAGTAGGAGATTGTATGTGTCTCTTCCAAGTTGAAAACTGTTATTCTCCACAATAAGTGATATCTGAAAAAAGATGTTTTAAAAAATATTATTTGCAAAATACAATTATGACAACTGAGTGATTTTTGATGAACTGCAACATATCACCTAATTCAGCAAACATACAAGTAATTTTAAAACCGAAAATATCCCTTTTCTTTCTTCGATGTTGCCATCACAATGGATACCAGAATATCTGGGAATTTTGAACAGAACAATTTATTCAATCCAAAATGTTAGATTGTACTATTTATTCTGCTTATGTTACAAGATGTCTATTATGCATCGTATTCAAATAGGAACTATCTAGAAATGCTGCTACACACAATGTTCAGGAATACAATTTCTCTAGTGTGGTTGTATCTATATTTTTATGTGCGAATTTTGCTAAGCCACACACATAACAAGAAAATGTTTTTCCTCCCAAATATGTTTTTAAACTGAAATTATCTGAAAAAGGGATCTACACACTTAAATGGTCACTCCTTTTTGAAAGTACACTTTTAATGTGGAACTAAATTAAAACACTGACCCACACAATGTACATAAGTAATACTCTTGGTTTTGTATTTACATGTGAACATGTAAATCTTAATCATGTAAAAATACTGAACCATGCAAATGACAAATAAATTTTACTCTCAAGTGTAGTGTGCTATGTCTCTTTTCAAATTTAAAATCTTTGAAAGAGCTGATCTGCCCACTTGACAAAAGACGTGTTACTCTTTAATGTCTATTTGTAGGTGGGTGGTGAATTTTGTAAAAATGCTACTGTACAACCTTAGCAAGAAATAGGACTGTCTCCTTTTTGTGAATGTTTCTTTTTAATCATTCCTCTCTAAGCAAGGCAATAAAGCCACTAAGATACAAAGGGATTACTAAATATGAGAGATTAAAACACTATTAAGGAAAGAGAATGACAAAAGAACATGAATTAAGAGAATATAACAATTGACATTGCATTTAAATTTTTGAAGATCAAAATTGACTGGCAAGCAAGAAGCCAGAAGAGAGTTCTACAAGTGAAAAGTGCAAAAAAGAAATGGCATAGAACTTACAGTATATCTAACCATTTCAACTGTAAAATGATAAGACATGGTTGCTAATATACTATTGCACTTAAATTCATAATGGCGAGGTATCATAGAGGAAAGTTCATCAGAATAATTACCATGCAAATATTTATAGAAAAGGCACAGGGCAGCTATGTTAATGTGGTGGTAAAGTGACTTAAGCCAAGATGCCTGATCAGGACCAATATCATTGCAGATTCTTCTTTTATCAAGAACCTCTAGATAAACAGCAGAAGCACCAGACCAGATGTCTATTTAAACATGAATTCTGTCTTTGTGGAGGCACAGTGGAGTAATGGATAGCAGTTCAGACCGAGAAATCAGAAAGCAGAGTTTGAATTCCAGTCAAGTTCATTACATTCAATTATGTGAAATTACCCTTGGGAAAAGTAGAAATCCATTTCCTCTCCCCTAGATGTCCTATATCCTCTCCCCTAGATGTCCTATATCCTTAAGTAGCAACTGGTTTTGGAGAAAGAAAACTCTGAATTCAAAACCCAAGTGGTTGGTGGCTATAGATCTCACATAATTCATATTTGTCTTATAAATAGCATTTTATACATGAATGGAATGTAATTGAAATATTTATTTTTTATTTTGCCCAAGTTTTATTATTCAGAATCAAAAAGGTATTATGAATAAAAATGATAAAATTATTTAGCCAAGAAAACATGTTTTCAACCCTAATAGATGATTTGTTTTTCTGTTACTTTGTTCAACAACATTGAATAAAGAATTTAGAATTTTAATAAACTAAAATAATCCTAAAAAGGTGACTGAATAGTTATTATGGACAAAATGTGACTCCATTAAATCTCACATTTTCTGCTGCGAACCCAAAAATTTACACTAATTTTATGGACAAGTAGAGGAAGCTATTTTGCAGATTTTTTTTTAAGTGGTTTTTCAATATGTTGAGGCATTTTGCTTGTGTATAGTGATTTGATATCTAAGCTAGCCATGACCTTGTTTTCCATATCCACTGGATTAAGTCTCCAGAGTGGTTAATATGTGTTGGGTTGATCGGCCTAAGAATGGAGTTAGGATTTTTGCAATAACTTTAGCTAAGTTGTAGGATGCACTGTTTATTCTGAACACAATAGGTATGTTGGGTTTGTGTGTTTTGGGTAAACTGTATAGTATGGTTGTAGTAGGGTGGTATTCTAGAAGTCTAGAAAGTTAATGCTAGAAAATGAGCTTACAAAATCCACAAATCCAAAAAACTAGATGCCAACAATAGAAATAGAAAATTCATAATCCTACCTTCTAACACTCTTTCTACAAAACTCAAAAATAAATATTAGGTTGGTGCAAAAATAATTTTGTTTTCTCACATAGTAACATATGTTAGAAAACGAAATTATTTTTGCACCAACCTAATATCATTAGTTATCATTAATACTAGAATCTTTATCACCACCTCCAAAACAACTGGAGATACAATTAGGAAGAAAAATAAATCTAACACCACTTCAGATGCGTATCAAATAAATTGCTTACAATGTAAAATAATTTATGTTAGAGAGACATCATGAAGTCTAAAAGCCTGTTTATGAACATAAGAGATTTCTGTTTAGACAACCATTCAAACCATTCAAAATACACAGGAACAAAACTGGCCATAACTTTGATTTTACAAATGCCAACCTAATTAAAAAAAGAACATAATTCTTTATGTAGAAAGTACTTTGAGGATCTACAATAGCAATACCACCAACTATAAACACACATCAAAAACATTATATTACATCACTAACCATTATTGAATCCATTCTTAAAGAATCAAACCTATGTTTATCTAAAACAAATGGTATGTACATAAAAACATTCCCAAATTAACATGCACAAAACCAACAAACATAATATTTACTACATACACACTTACGAATATACATTATCATCTGAATCCCACATTGACAATCTAGAATTTTTATACACTTATATACATAAAATAATATTTATGGTTTTTTCACTTAGGCATGGAATTTGTTAATTTATTGAAACTTTGAATGGATGCATCACGTCTCCTTGAATTTAGAATGCGTCAAATTATACTAATGTTGATTCAACAAGTGAAATGCACACAAAATCTGATTAACCAACAAAGATTAAACGGCACAAAAATAAAAATACCAGAATTTCTTTCTATTTCTCCATATCTTGTTTTCATATTTATATTTCTTTATAAATTGCTAAATGATAAAGATTGCATTGGTTTTAATATAACTGTATTAGTTTGGAGAATGTTGTCAATATAAAATTATTCTTGTAAATAAGCAATCTAATACATAGTGTTTAATATTTATGCTGCAAATTTTCAAAAACAAAGAATTTATTGTTCTCTATAAGCAAAATATCAAATCTATAAACGATTGAAATTTTTTTTTTCACCTGATAAGTAAAATGTATAAATTTGTACATTTATACATTTTACTTATTAGGTGAAAAAAAAAAAAAGATTCCAATCATTTATAGATTTAGTATTTTGCTTATAGAGAACAATAAATTTATTATCTTTTTTTTCGTTTTAAAGAAATTTTGCTCAAGCAAGTCGGTAAAGCCACTAAGACACAAGGGGTTACTGGGTGTGAAAGAAATAGAAAAAAAAAACATTATGAAAGAGTGAGAACAATATAAGTGTAATCAGGAAGACGGTAGGTAACTATTGACATTGCATTTAAATATTTGAAAATCAAAGTTGGCAGGAAAGCATGGAGCCAGAGAGTTCCACAAGCAAGACATGCAAGAAAAGAAACTATTAGCATAGAACTTACAGTTACATCTAACAAATTTGACCTTGTTGCTTATTTAGTACGGCACTTAAATTCATAAAGTCTAGGTGCTTTAGTGAAGAGCTCAACTGAACAATTACCATGAAAGTAATTATAGAAAACGTACAGGAAAGGCACTTTATGGTGGTAAGAAAGTGACTAAAGCTGAAACACCAGGCCAGGACCAATAATATTGCTGGAAATTAAAACTAAAATTAAACTAAAGTTTCAAGGAAAATTTTTCAATTTTTTTAAAAACTTAGATATCACTTTTTTTTTCTTTTATTTTTTTGTGGTACCTAATTTTATTTTATTGTTTGCTTTCAATCAAAACATCTGTTTAATATGAGGGTATGATAATTGGGTTATCACCGAATCTAAAATATTAAAGAAATTAGTATAAGCACCAAAAGCCCTCAGTATTGAGAATGTACCATTCTGGTGTTAAATTGCTTGCTTATTTAAAAAATGACATTAAAACATTACGCTCGATTACTGTTTAGAAGTTATGGACAATGTAAGTTCGACTTCTTTCTCCTTGGATATACATAGGTACCTCCACGAAATCGCTAAAAGAAATAGCATAGCATGACGAAAAAGACATCAAACTTGACGAAAACAAAATTTTATAGTCTAAATGCTTATGTTATTATTAAGAGGAAAGACCAAAGTTTTTTTTAATTATTTTAAAAACTTTTCCTTCTTTTTAGAACATTCTAAATTTTGATTATAAAAACCTTGCTTCTCTTTTTATCACGTTTTTATCACGTTATGTATGACACACATTACTTTTGAAAATCTTGCAAAAATAAAAATAATTGTTGGATATTAATGAAACTTTCAGAAACTATTCACAGATGATTGAAATTATTATAAATATGTTTTTTTTTTTAAAGTCATGGCAGAAATTTTTTTTTATATTTATTACCCCCCATAAATAATTTTATGAAAACGCTAAAAATTTGATCGCATCGGATTTAATGATTACAATAGTTAAAAGCACAAGGCTTCGAGGAATACAAATCATGTTTTTTTTTGTTTTTATTTGGATCCCCCCTACCTGAAAATCAGCCCTGAATTGTAACATACAAAACTCAATAAAACAAAGATATTATTTAATTTCAAATGCTTGTATTTGCTTTTATGAATATGGACAATATTTTCTGAAAGCAAAAAATTTTTTCGATGAAAAATGAATTTTTAATATTTGTTATTTTTTTAATTTATAATAGATTTTTACATTTAAGTTGTTAAAATATAAAATTAGTTAAAAGCTGCATCAGGTTTCCTAAGTGTCCTTATGAGATAGATCTTTTTTTAGCGCGTTGTAAATTGTATCATTTTGACTAATCAGAAGATCCGCAGTAATTAAGAAATGTAATTTTGTGTTTATAATTGGGCTGTAATTATAAAGTACAGAAGACCAACCAGAATACAATTAAGTTGCATTATTTGAGCTAAGCATTGTTCTCCACTGTTAAGGCCTTTACTTTTGTGAAACACGTGTGAAGAAGTTAATTTGATTTTTCAATTTCATCTGAAAAGGGTACCTACAAGTATCAGTATCATCTTATGAAATTTATATGATCTTATTTTTATATTAATCTCAGTTATGACATTTTTCCATAAATGAAATATCAAAATTAATAATAAAATGAATGGAAATACAAATAACACAGTAAAATGTAATAAATGTACATAAAATTATAGTATTTTATCTACACTTCTGATAAAATTTCATAAGAAAGGTACCTATAAATTAATTAGATACCTTTCTTATGAAATATGAAATTTAATCTCACTCTTAACAGTCTTATTTTAATTTCTTTATAATATATTTTCCATAAAGCATCGTAAACATAAAGGTGAAAGCTAAGTACAAAAAAAAAAATTAGAGCGCTGAAAGTTTTCCTTAAAAATAACGAGGTAAATAATTTGTTCACTTAAATCTAAATAACTTCAATTTTTTGTCCTCCCGTAGAACAAATTATGATCATGTAAATCTGTCAATACGTCATTCAACACCTGTCAAGTGATGCGAAAGGTTATGACCTGCTTTGCTTTATTTTCTCTTTTCAGTGCAGAAGCTAAGTCAACCTTGGTTCAAAATATTTTAAACATTATAAATTTCTGATTTTCTTAAAATAAGTTTTAAAAAAATGAAAATTGATTTTTGAAAGAATTTCAAAGAGAGATTTTCATCTTTTTTATAAAATAGAAAAAGAAAATGGATGCTATATAATCGATTATCTGTCAATTTTGCTGACTCAAAAAAAAAAAAAAAAAGAAGCGATTTTTAACGAAAATTTCGGGTGTGCTCGGAATGATTAAAAATGTAAAAAAAATACCCCCAAAATACTTTGATCTTTCCTCTTTATAATAATACATGAACATTTGGGGACCTTTTTTCTCCAGGGTATACCACTTTTTTAGCGTCACCTGGGACATACCTAATTTAGACGATAAAATTTTGTTTTCGTCGAGTTTGGCGTTGAGATTCCGTTTCAATAGTTATAAGCAGATTTATTAAGGACAATAAAGAAAAAAAATACTATTCATTTAAGACTTCATTTTGAAAAAATAAACGCATTTTAACACCCGCGAAAATCGCGCAGTAATCAAGACGAGTAAGATACAAAAAGCTGTAAAAAGGCCATTAACTAAGTAAGCTTCCGCACATTATGACTAGAGGAAAACGTATGTAAACAACAGCAGTAATGGCAGCCGGACAACGCGAAAGAGATCGAACTAACATTGACGATAAATTGAAAACGGTAATCGAGCACAATGTGTTAATGTCATTTTCGAAATAACCAGACGATTTCACACCAGAATGGTATATTATTCTCAATACTGGGGGCTCTTGGTGTACTGTTTAGTTTATACTGCAAGTGCAAATTATTAACCGTGTAAACAAAAATAACGTAATTCCAGTATAATTAATTAGATTTTTAAAAATGTATTCAGTTTTCAAGATTCGTCTAATGAAGAAAGAGAACAAACTGAGAATAAAACATTTTCGCAGAACTAAAATATTTTATGATGTAAATAATTAATTCTTCGATCGATAGATGTTTTTCGAAAAATAAATAAGTATTTAAATTTTTGTAAACAAAGAAATTACATGAAGGTTAAACTTACTTACATCTGATATGTTTTCCGCTTTGAAACAAATAAAAATTAGAAAAAGAATTTTTAAACAGACTATTTTCGGTTAAATTACGTTTTAAAAACACAAACGTCATTTACAATCGATACCAAATGTTTTTTCGAAAGAGCGAAACTTGTCAAGGGAGACAATTCATGTGAGATTCCGTTTCCCTTCTTACACAAAAAGATCTATTTAATGAGCTGTACCTCCCTACACACACACACACACACACACACACAAACGATACATAAGGTTTAAGATGCATTTTTAAAAATGAAAAAATATTTCTGGAAGCTTTTAATTTACTTCTAATTTCAAGCTTATACATTAAATTTAATGTTTCAAATAATCAAAATACTTACAGTATTCCAAACTGAATTTAAATTTATTGGAATAAGTTTTTTTTTTTGTTGTTTTTATCAGTAAAAACGCTAAAAAAAATCGTCCATGTTGACAAATCTGTCAACACAACATAATTCTCTTAATTAAAGAGGCTTTCAAAAGTAAAATATACATTTCTGAATGTTTATTTGAAGAAGATTAACTGATTTAAAGTTTACTTAATCCGATTTGAAACAAATATTATTTTTAGTTTAAAATATTGCAGAAAAGCATTTTTAAACATGGAGATAGGTGTTTTTATGAGATGTTGACAACACTTTCCATAGATTTGTGTTTGTTTAAGATTTTTTTTAAGGGGAACTTAACTATAACAATTACTTGATGCATAAAACGTGAACAACATTTTTATATAATTTTTTTAACTACCCAATAATCTCAAACATTTAGGGAAATATTCTATGTAATCTAATATTTTATTGAATTTTAGGTAGATTGACTTTATAGTCTTACTTACAAAACAGCTTGTTGATAAATGTTAGAAAATTACAATATATTTTAAATTTACTTTGGTTATTGCCCTTATTTTGTGATAATGTCATATATGGATGTCCGTATTTACAATAATCAGCATATTTATACCCACAAAAAATTTTCAAAATTCTTTTAACATTTTCATTTATGATTAGATAATATAGTTTTTACTTAATAACAATATCACCTTAACCAGTACAAAATAATGCATAAATTTAAAAGATTTAAAACTTTATAAATTATTCTAATCAAAATTTTCAAATTTTGCAAAAATTCACTATTCATGGAAAAAAAAAATTTTTTCTTAAGAAAATAGTTTCCATAATATGTCTTAAGCAATTTCATAAAATTAAATAAGTGGGGGGGAGTATCAAATGTAATGATTGGTTGGTTGGTTGGGTTTTATGGCATATCAACCACTGTGGGTCATTTAATGCCAAATTAAGGTATATATATATATATATATATATATATATATATATATAAAAATATACGGAAAAACAAACAAAAATCCTTATATGCAATTATGCTGTTTTAATGTTAATATAATGTCAACGTCAGACGTTTCGGTCTAATAAACCATCTTCAGGACATATTCATAAAATATAATTAAGAGCATAATTGCATATAAGGATTTTTGTTTGTTTTTTCCATATATTTTTATTCATACTGTCGGATCTATATGCATACAATTAAACATATAGCTGACAACATTATTTTTTCAAAAACGCATAGCTGGCAACATTATTGTTTCAAAAACACATAGCTGACAACATTATTGTTTCAAAAACGCATACCTGGCAACATTATTGTTTCAAAAACGTATAGCTGGCAACATTATTGTTTTAAAAACGTATAACTGGGAACATTATTTTTCCGAAAACATTATCTGAAGCCTTGTTGTTGGACGTAGTTTATCGTCATACCCAGGATGCTCAAATGTAATAAAAGAAATATTTTTACCAAGATTTTTTATGGTAATGGTAATACTAGCCATTTCTTTTGGAATTCATTGAATGAGCAGCTTGTCAATGAACGGTTAAAAATTATCTTTCTATTAAAACAATTTTTCAAGTAAATAGTTTTCTCAAGTCCAGTTATTGTTATTGCTTTTTCCAATGTTGATGGGGGTTTCCTTCCTAACTTTTTGTTCAAAGTAATGTGGAATGTCAACATTTTTGAGTATATCATTATTTTCTTTTTCAGTTACATGTGCTATCCATTTTAATTGTTGCTGCCGTTGAAAGTCCTCAAATAGCACTTTTTTTTTTCTTTTTTTTTGCTATTTTTATTTCATACAATTCTTTCTTTGTGATCCTGTAGCATCAGTCCATGAGGTTTGAATATCCTCACTAAGATCTGCAGGATTCATTCATGGGGTCATTTAAAATTTATGATAATTTAAATTTAATTTTTATTTAATAAGAAAGAGCTGTTTTTAAAAATTATAATTTATCAATAAAAAGCTGATAAAATTGTTTAGTTTTTATAATCATAGAAAATAGAAAATTGGATTCACCACGAAAGAGAAATTAACATGCACGTCATAGAAAAATTTACAAAAAAAAAATGTGTAATTTTTTTTTCATTATTATTCACCAGAAGTATGAAAATTTATTTAACAAAAAATAAATGTAAAATTATATAAAAATAATTTGAGAGTAAATAGAAAAAAATAATACATGAGACAAGGTTTGTTTATTGTACTTTCCTTTGAAGGGATTGTATAAAAATTTATATGATAAAAAAAATGTTAAATTATATAAAAAATTAATTAAAGGGTAAATATGAAAATAAACCCAGATATATAAAATCTGATGTAAAAAAAAAAAAAAGAAAAATGCCAAAAGGAAGCCTAGGAATTTATAAAAAAAAGATACATATATAAAAACTGTTTTTCAAAAATTTGTAAAAAAAAAAAAAAAAAAAAAAGAGGCTCAAGTTGATAATCTCAAAACCCACCAAAATAAAATTTGAGAACAGGTATGGTTTAAAGAGATACATTTTGTGATTTTTTTTAACCAATGGGTAAAGTAAGTTATGATCCCATAGTGTTCAATTTTTTTATTCAATTTAGAACAACTTTGTGGCTATTTAAGAAGTCTAGTCTGTCTGACTATTAAAACTGAAGTAAAAATTATTTCTGCGTATATTAAAGTGAGCAAAACTGAGTATTGAGCCAAAGACAAAACCTATAATCTGCAAAGCTTGATATATACTATTTCCTTTATGGGAAAAGGTGGACAAAGAGTTATATTGGCAAGATTCTCCAGACATTATTAAGCCTGTATGGTCTTTACAATGAGCTGCTCCCATAGTGGCAGTTATGGATTACAATATGACAATAAACAAATACTCAAACCATAACCAGTACCCCCATTCCCAGGAATGATGCTTTTTTTCTTTTTCCTTTTAAATCATTTCAGCTCAAGCAAGGCAATAATGCCACTAAGATGCAAAAGTTTATGGGGATGGCGGTTGGGTGCAAAAGAAAATGAAAAAAACTTTAGGAAAAGGAACTGGAAACCCAATCCTAAAGAGGAAACAAGGGATAAAGCTCTACTCCTCTTCAAAAGATAGGGGAATTGGAGTAGAGATTTATCCATTGTATGCAAATATGGGGTGATGCCAAAAGTTCACCAAACTAGATTAAAGGTCAGCATTCCTATAAGTGCCATTAGATGGAAACTCAAAGCAATACATTGAATGATTTCTTTTCAGGGCCAGTGCAAGGGTCTCATGGCCCCCTCCAAATCTATGATACAAGCCCCCCCCCCCCCATACCAGGTGGTTGAACCTGTAGGGACCATGGGACACTGAGTTATGTCATAAAGTCAGTTCTCAGTATCTACCAATGCTTTATGGATAATCTATTTGCAAGTGTTATTTTGTCTCCTATCAGGAAAATGAAACTCTGAACATTTGGCCAATATGGAGAGAGGGCTAAAGAACTTTAATGCTGGATCCATATATTTGGCTAATGACATTGTGAAAAGAGTTGATACCTTATCCATTTTAATCAAACTGCAAGATGGCCAGGTTGTTCATAATCATCAAGATCATACTGTACCTTGTCATTGTATCCCAGAGCCGCCACCTCAGCTCTCAATTGGTTCTGGTTTATTGTTGACTCCAATTGATATGAAACTAAATTTACCTCCATATACAGTAAAACAAAACCGTTCACAGCCACAGATTGTTACTTATATATTGTAACTTGAACTTTCAAAGGAAACTAAATTTGCCAAAGCAGAGAAGTAATAAAAGACTACTGGTAAATATAAACAAAGCAAACAGGTATAAAGCAATCAGTGAAGTACAATAAATGTGAATGAATTCTCATAGATAATTTTAGTAGGCAGACAAATCAATCAGTAAAATGAATGTGAATGAATTTGTAACAAGGTGAATGAGTTGTGCTAATCTAATTTATCCTGTGTTATATGTATTAGTAATTGATAGAGGATTCCTTTCCTCTGAAAATGAAATGAATAAAACATACAATGATAACAACAAAAAGATCTTGAGACACATTGAAATTAATGAAAACAATGTGTATTTTTGTTTTCGTGATATTATTTAAAATATTAGTTCTGTATGTGTTAAAATGTTCTGGGGGTAACTGTCTCTTTTTGTTTCTTTAAAATTTTAGGCTTACTTCTTTATAATTGTTCTGAGAATTTCATGGTGAAGGGAAGCTTTTGAAACCGTCAACTCTGGATTTTCACAAAGCAAAAGAGATATGTCTGCATTGTCCTTTTTACTACTGCCACAGCTACTCCACTCTACTGACCACTTGTGACGGAAGAGTTGTATTAGAATGATGAAATTTTTTATTTTTCTTTATAGAATGATGAAATATCCTTATCATCAATTATCACTGGTGGAAAGGTTGGTTTTACAATGATGAAATATCCTTATCATCAATTATCACTGGCAGAAAGGTTGGTTTTACAATGATGAAATATCCTTATCATCAATTATCACTGGTGGAAAGTTTGGTTTTACAATGATGAAATATCTTTATCATCAATTATCACTGGTGGAAAGGTTGGTTTTACAATGATGAAATACCCTTATCATCAATTATCACTGGCGGAAAGGTTGGTTTTAGAATGATGAAATATCCTTATCATCAATTATCACTGATGGAAAGGTTGGTTTTAGAATGATGAAATATCCTTATCATCAATTATCACTGGTGGAATGGTTGGTTTTAGAATGATGCAATATCATCAACTTTCTGGACCATAACAAATTCTTATAGATAAATCTGTACATGCAGACAAAGAAAAATATTTCACTGAATATTACCAGTAGTATACAACAAACAGGGAAAAAAACTGAATGTATTTTAACAGAAGCTGGTATTTCAGCCAATAGTACAGACTAATTTACTGTAATAGTTTGGCTTGTTATCAATATTTTATTACCAGTAAGAATTTTTATGCCTGTCAGTTTCAAGCTCATAGCATCTCCCATCCATAATACAGTTGTTTTAGATGCAGGACAATTTTTTGGTACATTTCAAAAAGGAAAGAAAATACGATAACCGAATCCTATTCCTACATGTATCTGAGAGAATAAAAATAAATTTTCTTTGGCAAAATGAAAAAAAATGTTTTGATAAATTAAAACAAAACAAGACGAATGAAAATATCTTCAGAGCCCTGACAGTTTTCAGAATAAGGTAACATTGATATTAGATCACATTGATATTGTTATGGTCTGGTTCCTTGTACCACGGTGATAGTCCAAGGTAGAACCAATAAAGAAGAACTCGAACACAGGTATGGAATAACACGGATATATTACAAACAGGAATATATACAGAGAATAGAAGTGTTAGTATGAACAATCAGGTTTAGTAGAGAGAGCAATGTAGTCTCGACCAGTATCACTATTCCAATGTCTTGCAGTAATTGTCTGAACGCGACTCTTGAACTACTGACTCGACTTGAACAACTGACGATATTCTGGGGCATCATGTGGCACAGGGCCGGTTATTTAATGTGGGATCCCCAAGCCCGTGGGCTCAGCCCAAAAATATGCCCATTGAACCCATATAAACGGTTTCAGGGTCGGTTTACCTCCCCGAAAGAGACGCCACCCTTTGGCGTAGCCTCGTCCGGGTTCCTCCCCGCCCGAAGGCAGAGAGTTCAACCGAACAGCCGATCAAGACTTAAACGACTGATGATATTCAGTCACCCCCACCCCACGAGGGCGTCATGTGGCACAACGCCTTTTTAACGTGGGATCTCCGAGCCTGTGGGCTCAGCCAAAAATATGCCCTTTGAACGCGTATAAACCGTTTCAGGGTCGGTTTACCTCCCCGAAAGAGACTCCGCCCTTCAGCGTAGCCTCGTTCAGGTTAAACGACTGATGATATTCAGTCACCCCCAACCCCCATGAGGGCGTCATGTGGCACAACGTCTTTTTAACGTGGGATCTCTGAGCCCATGAGATCTCTGAGCCTGTGGGCTCAGACAAAAATATGCCCATTGAACCCGTATAAACGGGTTCAGGGTCGGTTTACCTCCCTGAAAGAGACTCTGCCCTTTGGCACAGCCTCCTTCGGGTTCCTCCCGCCTGAAGGCAGAGAGTTCAACCGATCAGCCAGTCAAGACTTGAACGACTGACTCACTGCCTACTCCTGAGGCGCAGTGTTTATTAAGTATGGAATAGTCCATTATTATTATTATTATTATAAGTACGATCACATAACAGATATTAAGACAGAGGATAAAATATTATTAAAACTGAAAGATTTTTTGTTATTCTTAATCAGTAAAAAAAATAAGATGTTTACACTTCTTTTTATTTCCTTTCATCTGATTTGACTTCCTTGAGGCAATGCCCCATTAAAGAAAACAGGGAAACTATCAGATGAAAATGTTAGTTTTCAGAATAGATTCAACTTCGTATGTGATTGAGAAGAGAAAATATTATTAAAACTGAAAGATTTTTTGTTATTCTTAATCAATAAAAAAAATAAGATGTTTACACTTCTTTTTATTTCCTTTCATCTGATTTGACTTCCTTGAGGCAATGCCCCATTAAAGAAAACAGGGAAACTATCAGATGAAAATGTTAGTTTTCAGAATAGATTCAACTTCGTATGTGATTGAGAAGAGAAAATATTTTTTGTTATTCTTTATGGGTGTAAAAAAAATAAGAGACATTTATGCTTCTTTCATCTTTTTTGCCTTCTTTAAAGTGATGCCAAATTAGAGAAAACAGGAAAATTCAGATTAAAAAGTTAGTTTCTCTTATTAATAACAAGATGAAGATCTTCATGTAAATAAGAATGGTGTTGAAAAGTACTCAACAACCAGGCCAAGACGCCTTCCAAAAGTAAAATGAAATCTATTTCTCCATAAACAGATTTACACATACAATTTTTAGTCATTCAAAAATTCTCATTGGCTACAATAGTCAACTTTTATTATGGTAGCAGCTGTATAGAAATAAATTGAATGCAGTTTTTACATGTTCAGTGAATAACAAAATGCAGTCATTTCTTAAGTTCTTCATGTTTATTAGTAATGTAGTTTAGTGTTGAAAAAATGGTGTTGTAAATGCATGTATCACTGAGTAGAAGGTATTCTACAAAAGTCCTCTGATGTATGTTTGTGTGACTAAAATAACTCACAATGTATCATATAGCTAAAACATTATTAGGTTGGAAGTCATGTCAAAGACAGTTTCAGTGGAATTTATACTTTTACATTGGCTTATACTTACCTGGCACGGGGCTCGTCCCTAGGCTGGTGGTATCACGGCTAGGACTAGTTTGGACTGGCTCCGGCTTGAACCAGCTAGGACAAGCCAAGACCAGCTCTGACCAGCTTGGACAATCTATGACCAGCTAAGACCAGCTTGGACCAGCAGCCCAAGTGAAAACATTCGGGTCCCCACATTAAAAACTGACCTTGTGTCACAACCTGACTCAGTGGGGATCAAGTAAATATCTACTTTTAGATTGGATCCTAGAAGAACCTGTTTGAAATAAGATCTTGTTGAGGGCTGAATCATATTCCCATGACATCAAAGAATTACAAAAAATATTTTTTTTAATTAGTTATTTAAATCATAAAAAAACTGAAAAAAATGAGCCAAATTTTGTCAATCCATCTGTGTATTTTACAGACAGAAATAGATAAGGCTAATTTTTACTGAAGAGTAACCTTTTTATACAAATACTGTGTGTGAAGTGGCAAATTTTGTCAACTCAGTTATGTGCCATGTGTCATACACGCTTAAGCGATCATGTATCTTTTGATACATGACTGATGAGGCAGATTTTTTTACAGTAGGTTGCAATTTCTTTCTGCAGTAGACCATACAAGGCTATAGAACCTGGTCTGTCCTGCTATTTTCCCAGACCTGCGGTGAAAGAAGAGGATTCATAGCTTTCACAAGGGCATTAGCGCATAAGTGTATGTAATGGATTCGACTGGAATTTGAACTCGGCTCTCCAATTCCTCAATCCGAGCCACTATCCATTACTCCACCGTGCCTCCCTTTTCAACTAGAGCTGTTTTTTATTAACTAGACAGATGTATGATTTCTAGATTATAACGACTATTTTTCAAGTAGCCTTACATTTTTTGTAGCAAATCATTTGGTTTTTAAACTGCGCAACTTGCATCTTCCTTTTTTGTTTTGTTTTTTTGAGAAGTTTCTGAAACTGAAATTCTTTCATTAATAAATATAAAATTTTCAGAAAACCTTTTAGAGGAAATTAAACAAAAATGCAAAAGAAATAAGGTTGTAGGTAGTGAAAGCAATAATAAGTTACAGAACAGAGGTAACAATTGAAGAAATCAAAGACAATATGTAACAAAGACCAAATAAATGTTAATATTTCTTTCCTAGAAAAGGGAGTGTGACTCATATTCAGTCAAACCATTTTTGTAACAGAGAGAGGTATGCACACACACACACACACCCACATGAATGCACACATGCAAATATAACTTTTATTGACTGGAAATGGAAACGGTGTTTATATATCAAAGAACAATTTGGGTTGTGTGTTTACCAATGAGAAACATGAGTTCAGGGCAGGAGGTGATGTTTTAAACCTGGGTCACTAGTAAACCATGGGGATGGGCGAGATACTTGGTTTTGTTTAACAGTATTTGTTTTGATTAAAAGGTTTAGATATCCCAAAGTATAATTTTGGTGAAGCGAGAAGAACTCGTGATTGAGATAAGGTAAATAATTGGAGAATAGGTTTACATGCCAAGGCATAGTTTTTGGCACTTGTGGTAGCTGAGTGCCAGGCCGAGGGTCAATTGTGATCAGCTGATTCTTTTTCTATATTAACTCGAGATTTTGCTAATAAAGCAGAGTTGGGGAAAGAGACTGTAGTCAAGAGAGTCACGAGACTATTGTCGCAGTGAGTTGAGAGACTGGCGGGAGAATTTTGGAGGAGAGTGAGAAGACTAACCCCTGTTCTGAGAAGTCTGTATGGGACAGGACTATTAGTCATAAACCTACCCCAGGCGATTCAATACGCGTTTATCACACATAAACCCTCTCTCTGTTGGGAATTCGCTGGATGCATTTTGTCTTTTTCTTTTCTCATTTATGTTAAATGTTTTTATTCTCCCTGTAACCTCTGTTCTGATGTTATCTTCTTATATAAAAGACGTCAATATCTCCCCCTTTGTTGTCTGGCTTCTGCAGATATTATTTCTTGTTTTATTTTGCCACATTCTAAACTTCCTAGCGTCAACTCTCACAGCCGTGTCCACATCCCCAGTCGACCAGGAACGTATGGACAACACCCCACTTACTGGATCTAAAAACTAACATGTCGTGAGCAGCAAGCAGGACTTGACCAGTTGAAATAATCTACAGGCACTCAGGGAGCGTACGGCCAGTTACCCCTAAGTTCAGTTCGGACAAGTGGACACCTCAACCCAAAGAGGAAGATGCCGGAGGTTGAGGGGCTGGGGACGAGGTGGTAGATTTTAAAACTTTTTGTGAAAAGAATTATAAGCACACTTTAAATATTAGCAATTATGGTGTCAACATTCAAAAATATACAATGTTATAACATTGTTATATCATGTTTGTTATATTAATATAACAATGATATAACATTGTTATATTACAATGATATAACATTGTTATGTCATATTGATATGACAGTTATATTACTATAAAATGATATAATTATTATATCATATTAACAATAACATTATTGTATAATGTTTGTTATATCATGTTTGGTATATCGCATGGATATAACATTATTATATCACAATGATATAACATTGTTGTATAATGTTTGTGATATCACAATGACACAATATTGTTATATCGTGTTTGTTATATCACAATAAGACAACATT